>CM060957.1:13385104-13685104 GCA_030765055.1 Mantis religiosa
AAGTCACGCCTCGTCACTGGACTTACGTGTGACTGTACAATAGAAAGAGTACTGAAGAGTAGCCTTAGTTCTTTGAGTCATTATTCTCTCTTATTTTAATGAAAATTATTATTCGGAGCTTTCCTCGTTTTGAAAGTCACACCTCGCTACTGGACCTACGTGTAACTGTACAATAGAAAGAGCACTGAAGAGTAGCCTTAGTTCTTTGAGTCATTATTATCTCTTAATTTAATGAAAATTATTATTCGGAGCTTTCCTCGTTTTGAAAGTCACGCCTCGACACTGGACCTACGTGTGACTGTACAATAGAAAGAGTACTGAAGAGTAGATTTATTTTTTTGAGTCATTATTATCTCTTATTTTAATGAAAATTATTATTCGGAGCTTTCCTCGTTTTGAAAGTCACACCTCGCTACTGGACCTACGTGTAACTGTACAATAGAAAGAGCACTGAAGAGTAGCCTTAGTTCTTTGAGTCATTATTATCTCTTAATTTAATGAAAATTATTATTCGGAGCTTTCCTCGTTTTGAAAGTCACGCCTCGACACTGGACCTACGTGTGACTGTACAATAGAAAGAGTACTGAAGAGTAGATTTAGTTCTTTGAGTCATTATTATCTCTTAATTTAATGAAAATTATTATTCGGAGCTTTCCTCGTTTTGTAAGTCACGCCTGGCTACTGGACCTACGTGTGACTTTACAATAGAAAGCGTACTGAAGGGTAGCCGTAGTTATTTGAATCATTATTCTCTCTTATTTTAATGAAAATTATTAGTTGGAGCTTCCCTCGCTTTGAAAGTCACGCCTGGCTACTGGACCTACGTGTGACTGTACAATAGAAAGAGTACTGAAGAGTAGCCTTACTTCTTTGAGTCATTATTCTCTCTTATTTTAATGAAAATTATTATTTGGAGCTTCCCTCGCTTTGAAAGTCACGCCTCTCTACTAGACCTACGTGCGACTGTACAATAGAAAGAGTACTGAACAGTAGCCTTAGTTCTTTGAGTCATTATTCTCTCTTATTTTAATGAAAATTATTATTTAGAGCTTTCCTGGCTTTGAAAGTCACGCCTCGCTACTGGACCTACGTGTGACTGTACAATAGAAATACTACTGAAGACTAGCCTTACGTCTTTGAGTCCCTCGCTTTGTAAGTCACACCTCGCTACTGGAACTACGTGTGGCTGGACAATAGAAAGAGTACTGAAGAGTAGCCTTAGTTCTTTGAGTCATTCTCTCTTATTGTAATGAAAATTATTATTTGGAGCTTCCCGCGCTTTGAAAGTCAGCCTCGCCACTGGACCTACGTGTGACTGTACAATAGAAAGAGTACTGAAGGGTAACCTTAGTTCTTCGAGTCATTATTCTTTCTTATTTTAATGAAATTATTATTTGGAGCTTCTCTCACTTTGAAAGCCACGCCTCACCGCTGGGCCTACGTGTAACTGTACAATAGAAAGAGTACTGAAGAGTAGCCTTAGTTCTTTGAGTCATTATTCTCTCTTATTTTAATAAACATTATTATTCGGAGCTTCCCTCGCTTTGAAAGTCACACCTCGCTACTGGACCTACGTATGACTGCACAATAGAAAGAGTACTGAAGAGTAGCCTTAGTTCTTTGAGTCATTATTCTCTCTTATTTTAATGAAAATTATTATTTGGAGCTTCCCTGCCTTTGAAAGTCACACCTCGCTACTGGACCTACGGGTGACTGTACAATAGAAAGAGCACTGAAGAGTAGCCTTAGTCCTTTGAGTCATTATTCTCTCTTATTTTTATGGCAATTATTATTTGGAGCTTCCCTCGCTTTGAAAGTTAGACGTCGACCCTGGACCTGCGTGTGACTGTGCAATAGAAAGAGTACTAAAGAGTAGCATTAGTTCTTTGAGTCATTATTCTCTCTTATTTTAATGAAAATTATTATTTGGAGCTTCCCTCGCTTTGAAAGCGACGCCTCGCTACTGGACTTACGTGTGACTACAGTAGAAAGGAAAGGGTAGCCTTACTTCTTTGAGTCATCATTCTCTCTTATTTTAATTAAAGTTATTGTTTGGAGCTTCCCTTGCTCTGAAAGTCACGCCTCACCACTGGACCTACCTGTGACTATACAATAGAAAGAGTACTAAGGAGTAGCCTTAGTTCTTTGAGTCATTAATCTCTCTTACTTTTAATTTACATTTTTATTTGGAGTTTCCCTCGCTTTGAAAGTCACGCCTCACCACTGAACCTACGTGTGACTGTACAATAGAAAGAGTACTGATGAGGAGACTTAGTTCTTTGAATTATTATTCTCTCTTATTTTAATTAAAATTATTATTTGGAGCTTGCCTTGTTCTGAAAGTGACGCCTCGCCCCTGGCGGCAGTACTTTACTAAAAAACTGAAGAACTGAAGAATTCAAACTAGCACAAATATTTCGAAAATGTTTATGGCTTAGCAAATGTTATGTATTATATATAGTCAACATTTTTGTTTGTTAATTTAACGTCCTCCAACTTTAAGTCATATGGGACGATGAATGGAATGGGTGAAATGATGCTCAAATGATCCCAGTGTCCATAAAGCTTAGAGTTACCCGACATTCATCTTTCAGGATAAGGAAAAAACCCGGAAAATACCTTATCCAGGTAACTCACCCTGACCGAGACTCGAACTCGGGACCTCTTGAACGTGATGCAGACACTCTACCATCACGTTACCGAGGCGGGCCTATAGAGTCAACATGAAAAATTCAATGCCATGGCCGGGATTTAAACCACGGATCTCCTGGTTTCCGTCCAGTCGCTCTAACCCATTGAGCTACCCTGGCCAACATGCCTTCATGATAAAACATTCTGCATTTAACTCGTATATCTCCTCGATAGACCACTAGGGGCTCTGGCTTTCGAGATACACCGTTTGTGGTAATTAACTATCGTAAAGGCTTCATTATTTAACTCTAGTATTTTACGTAATTGATGTAAATTAATTTTTTCTTCACACTTGCTGTATGCAGGCGAAGTTTTTTCGTAGATAGAGCGACTGCAGGGAAACCAGGCGATCCGTGGTTCAAATCCCGGCCTTGCACTGCATTTTTCATGTTGACTGTATCAAAAACCTCATCCTATGTACGGCTAGTGTAAAGAAATAATCAATTTCCGTCAATTAACTGAAAAAAGTATGCGTGTTTGAGAGGAAACGTTTTGCGTCTTTTTCACAATTTAATATTTGGAATTTTTTGGATACTGTTTGTCTCGGTTATAATGTTCAAAGAACAAGACATATATGCACTGACCGCTTTATCAAAAACTTTAATTATTTTTTATTAAGAGATTGTTTAGTTATTTTTGGTTGCAACTGTAATTTTTCTTACCGCAGATAGACGTAACGGAAGGACGATAACGTAACGATGACGTAACGTCTTAATCTATTATTAGATTAAAGAAGCGTGCAGGAATATCATCTTCTGCTTGGGAGTTCAGTGAACATGAAGCTGTGATCTTCAAAGCATGCAGAATTAAGTTCTTCCTATGGTACCAGGCTATACATAAGTCCTTTTATCTTCTTTCCTTTGTTTTCCAGGCAACAGAAAACTCACAATTTTGTTTCTTTCCTCAACTTATAGTAAGATATGTTGGTTTGTTGACTAAAGTTGGGACAGAGGAGTAAGTGGTCTCCGTTCATATCTTCTTTAAGTGTACAGAAAGTACACAGAGGAGATCTCATAATTAACAAATACTTGCCTATATGATCAGTTTGAATGTCCATTTTATAACTATACACTATGATAATAACAGTACTGCAGTATTTTCGTGGTAAAACAAATGCAGTTGAAATCTAGCTAAGGTTATGTTTTGATGCACACTCTCAGCTGTTTTATGAACGCCATCCCAGTTTTATGTTGTGTACCCGCACGTGCAGTGTTATGGTAATTTAGTGCAGGCATAAAGCGGTAAACATAAAACAGACAACATTTATATTCCTAGACGAAGTTTGGTTGCGTAAATCAATGTGTTTAATATCCAGGTGTCAGGCAAGTCTTCCTGTAACAACCACATTTATGTGCGAGCAGAATATTCATATATTTTGGAATTCGGCCAAACCAAACAACGTAATAGAATATAGTTTTTTTATATGTAGACCCCAAACATGAAAACTTAATATTTTGAGGTTTTGAGTCAGACATCCTTGACTCTTGATACTTTTTCTTTTAATCTTTTGTACTAAATACAGTAAGTAGATCTAACTTGGCGGGAGAGTGTTATGACAAGGGTATACAAAAACTGCCACAGCGCATGCAAAAATGCATCGATCGCAATGATGATTACGTTGAAAAATAGCTGTAGGTTCCGCCTTTCCATCAATGTAACATTCATTGACAGTAAACATGTTTTATATATTAAATAAAATTAGAGACCTTATTTTACTGACATGCCTCATATTTAAGTCCCGGGCTTCATAGTTAAACCACTTGTCTTTATTTCAGGTAAATTGATGGAAATAATCATTTCTTCTACACTAGCCATGTGTAGGGTAAGGTTTTGATGACTAGAGCCAAACTGACATACGAGTAGTAAATCTCTGGTATATCCATAAAGAAAGTAGGTCAGGGTGTAGATAATATTAAAGCAAAGGAGGTCGTTTTTGTGTGATGGTGTTGGGGTCGGTATTCCCGGAGGGAATCTCTGCGTTCCCTCATCACCTGAAACGTCCATCAAGGTTCCATTTACTTTCTAATCCAGCGCTCTCTCGCCAGTAATCCCATAATACCCTGGAAGGTCAGGGGAAAAAGGAGCTCACTGTGAGAAAGGAGGACACGCCTTGAATCTCCTCTGGGTTGGAGGGTAAATGCCCACGTCAGTCACACGTTCCTCTTTTAAGACTGCTTCTCTCTCCATTTCATACCCCGAAAGCTTCATTATCTCGTGATATTTAATTAATTGCGTCATTTTGTTCTCAAGTGTACTTAAGTGTGAATAGAGTGGGGCAATCGTCGTACTTGAGTGTTTCAGAATTCGCTAATCAGTGCAACAAAGTAAGGTGTCAGTGTCTATCTCACTGAAGTTGTTCAGGATATAAGAGGTCAGTCCTCGCTTACGTAGTGGGCCTTTAGTGGGGTAGCCAGGTCGCTCATTGATTCTCCCTTCACTGTTTCCTCCCATAATAATAATAATCGATAATCGTATAGAACAGAAAATGGAATATCGAATTTGAATTTGTGTTAAACCGACCAATTATATTTTTCCTTTCTTTATTTTATATAGATATTTACGGTAGTATTGCATTCCACCTGAAAGCACGATCGAGGTTCCACTGGAAAAAGCGAGGTGCGTTCAAGTTATTACACCTACTTCCTATTCTATTTCAGGACTGCAACGAGATAGGAACGTCTGTCTTTTTTTTAAACAAACGTAGACTCGTTGTGAATGCCTGACAGAGATGGCAGAACTGTACAGTACATAGAATTCTTGTGCCAACGATGAGAGTTAGGACTGTTTCATACTTAAGACGAGGTATGTTAACAAAGAGTAAAATAAAAATGCTTCAAGGTAGTAAAAAAGGACAGGAAATTATAGAGTAACGACATTCATGCCAAAAACACTTTATTTGCTCTGAATAGTTTTCAAAATGTATTTGCAAACACTCACGGTGCTGCAGACATTTTGACAGCTGCTTAGATTTGAGTGATCAGTACCTTGAGCATATTCAATACTGAATATTTCTGCATTTACGCATTCTAACCTTGAATACTCCACTTCGTAGGTTTCGCGACTCATCGATAGTTAGGAAGTACTGACACACTTTGTCACATGACAATTGTCTTGCAATTTAAGAAGGGCCTATGTGTGACTGTACAATAGAAAGAGTACTGAAGAATAGCCTTAGTTCTTTGAGTAATTATTCTCTCTTATTTTAATGAAAATTATTATTTGGAGCTTCCCTCACTTTGAAAGTCACGCCTCGCTACTGGACCTACGTGTGACTGTACAATAGAAAGAGTACTGAAGAATAGCCTTAGTTCTTTGAGTCATTATTCTCTCTCATTTTACTAAAAATTATTATTTGGAGCTTCCCTCGCTTTGAAAATCCAGCCTCGCTACTGGACCTACGTGTGACTGTGCAATAGAAAGAGTACTAAAGAGTAGCCTTAGTTCTTTGAGTCATTATTCTCTCTCATTTTACTAAAAATTATTATTTGGAGCTTCCCTCGCTTTGAAAGTCACGCCTCGCTACTGGACATACGTGTGACTGTACAATACAAAGAGTACTAAAGAGTAGCCTTAGTTCTTTGAGTCATTATTCTCTCTTATTTTATTGAAAATTATTATTTGGAGCTTCCCTCGCTTTGAAAGTCCAGCCTCACTACTGGACCTACGTGTGACTGTACAATAGAAAGAGTACTGAAGAGTAGCCTTAGTTCTTTGAGTCATTATTCTCTCTTATTTTAATGAAAATTATCATTTGGAGCTTCCCTCGCCTTGAAAGTCACGCCTCGTCACTGGACTTACGTGTGACTGTACAATAGAAAGAGTACTGAAGAGTAGCCTTAGTTCTTTGAGTCATTATTCTCTCTTATTTTAATGAAAATTATTATTCGGAGCTTTCCTCGTTTTGAAAGTAACACCTCGCTACTGGACCTACGTGTGACTGTACAATAGAAAGAGTAGCCTTAGTTCTTTGAGACATTATTCTCTCTTATTTTAATGAAAATTATTATTTGGAGCTTCCCTCGCTTTGAAAGTCACGCCTCGACACTGGACCTACGTGTGACTGTACAATAGAAAGAGTACTGAAGAGTAGATTTAGTTCTTTGGGTCATTATTATCTCTTAATTTAATGAAAATTATTATTCGGAGCTTTCCTCGTTTTGAAAGTCACGCCTCGCTACTGGACCTACGTGTGACTGTACAATAGAAAGAGTAGCCTTAGTTCTTTGAGACATTATTCTCTCTTATTTTAATGAAAATTATTATTTGGAGCTTCCCTCGCTTTGAAAGTCACGCCTCGACACTGGACCTACGTGTGACTGTACAATAGAAAGAGTACTGAAGAGTAGATTTAGTTCTTTGGGTCATTATTATCTCTTAATTTAATGAAAATTATTATTCGGAGCTTTCCTCGTTTTGAAAGTCACACCTCGCTACTGGACCTACGTGTAACTGTACAATAGAAAGAGCACTGAAGAGTAGCCTTAGTTCTTTGAGTCATTATTATCTCTTAATTTAATGAAAATTATTATTCGGAGCTTTCCTCGTTTTGAAAGTCACGCCTCGACACTGGACCTACGTGTGACTGTACAATAGAAAGAGTACTAAAGAGTAGATTTAGTTCTTTGAGTCATTATTATCTCTTATTTTAATGAAAATTATCATTTGGAGCTTCCCTCGCTTTGAAAGTCACGCCTCGTCACTGGACTTACGTGTGACTGTACAATAGAAAGAGTACTGAAGAGTAGCCTTAGTTCTTTGAGTCATTATTCTCTCTTATTTTAATGAAAATTATTATTCGGAGCTTTCCTCGCTTTGAAAGTCACGCCTCGTCACTGGACTTACGTGTGACTGTACAATAGAAAGAGTACTGAAGAGTAGCCTTAGTTCTTTGAGTCATTATTCTCTCTTATTTTAATGAAAATTATTATTCGGAGCTTTCCTCGTTTTGAAAGTCACACCTCGCTACTGGACCTACGTGTAACTGTACAATAGAAAGAGCACTGAAGAGTAGCCTTAGTTCTTTGAGTCATTATTATCTCTTAATTTAATGAAAATTATTATTCGGAGCTTTCCTCGTTTTGAAAGTCACGCCTCGACACTGGACCTACGTGTGACTGTACAATAGAAAGAGTACTGAAGAGTAGATTTATTTTTTTGAGTCATTATTATCTCTTATTTTAATGAAAATTATTATTCGGAGCTTTCCTCGTTTTGAAAGTCACACCTCGCTACTGGACCTACGTGTAACTGTACAATAGAAAGAGCACTGAAGAGTAGCCTTAGTTCTTTGAGTCATTATTATCTCTTAATTTAATGAAAATTATTATTCGGAGCTTTCCTCGTTTTGAAAGTCACGCCTCGACACTGGACCTACGTGTGACTGTACAATAGAAAGAGTACTGAAGAGTAGATTTAGTTCTTTGAGTCATTATTATCTCTTAATTTAATGAAAATTATTATTCGGAGCTTTCCTCGTTTTGTAAGTCACGCCTGGCTACTGGACCTACGTGTGACTTTACAATAGAAAGCGTACTGAAGGGTAGCCGTAGTTATTTGAATCATTATTCTCTCTTATTTTAATGAAAATTATTAGTTGGAGCTTCCCTCGCTTTGAAAGTCACGCCTGGCTACTGGACCTACGTGTGACTGTACAATAGAAAGAGTACTGAAGAGTAGCCTTACTTCTTTGAGTCATTATTCTCTCTTATTTTAATGAAAATTATTATTTGGAGCTTCCCTCGCTTTGAAAGTCACGCCTCTCTACTAGACCTACGTGCGACTGTACAATAGAAAGAGTACTGAACAGTAGCCTTAGTTCTTTGAGTCATTATTCTCTCTTATTTTAATGAAAATTATTATTTAGAGCTTTCCTGGCTTTGAAAGTCACGCCTCGCTACTGGACCTACGTGTGACTGTACAATAGAAATACTACTGAAGACTAGCCTTACGTCTTTGAGTCCCTCGCTTTGTAAGTCACACCTCGCTACTGGAACTACGTGTGGCTGGACAATAGAAAGAGTACTGAAGAGTAGCCTTAGTTCTTTGAGTCATTCTCTCTTATTGTAATGAAAATTATTATTTGGAGCTTCCCGCGCTTTGAAAGTCAGCCTCGCCACTGGACCTACGTGTGACTGTACAATAGAAAGAGTACTGAAGGGTAACCTTAGTTCTTCGAGTCATTATTCTTTCTTATTTTAATGAAATTATTATTTGGAGCTTCTCTCACTTTGAAAGCCACGCCTCACCGCTGGGCCTACGTGTAACTGTACAATAGAAAGAGTACTGAAGAGTAGCCTTAGTTCTTTGAGTCATTATTCTCTCTTATTTTAATAAACATTATTATTCGGAGCTTCCCTCGCTTTGAAAGTCACACCTCGCTACTGGACCTACGTATGACTGCACAATAGAAAGAGTACTGAAGAGTAGCCTTAGTTCTTTGAGTCATTATTCTCTCTTATTTTAATGAAAATTATTATTTGGAGCTTCCCTGCCTTTGAAAGTCACACCTCGCTACTGGACCTACGGGTGACTGTACAATAGAAAGAGCACTGAAGAGTAGCCTTAGTCCTTTGAGTCATTATTCTCTCTTATTTTTATGGCAATTATTATTTGGAGCTTCCCTCGCTTTGAAAGTTAGACGTCGACCCTGGACCTGCGTGTGACTGTGCAATAGAAAGAGTACTAAAGAGTAGCATTAGTTCTTTGAGTCATTATTCTCTCTTATTTTAATGAAAATTATTATTTGGAGCTTCCCTCGCTTTGAAAGCGACGCCTCGCTACTGGACTTACGTGTGACTACAGTAGAAAGGAAAGGGTAGCCTTACTTCTTTGAGTCATCATTCTCTCTTATTTTAATTAAAGTTATTGTTTGGAGCTTCCCTTGCTCTGAAAGTCACGCCTCACCACTGGACCTACCTGTGACTATACAATAGAAAGAGTACTAAGGAGTAGCCTTAGTTCTTTGAGTCATTAATCTCTCTTACTTTTAATTTACATTTTTATTTGGAGTTTCCCTCGCTTTGAAAGTCACGCCTCACCACTGAACCTACGTGTGACTGTACAATAGAAAGAGTACTGATGAGGAGACTTAGTTCTTTGAATTATTATTCTCTCTTATTTTAATTAAAATTATTATTTGGAGCTTGCCTTGTTCTGAAAGTGACGCCTCGCCCCTGGCGGCAGTACTTTACTAAAAAACTGAAGAACTGAAGAATTCAAACTAGCACAAATATTTCGAAAATGTTTATGGCTTAGCAAATGTTATGTATTATATATAGTCAACATTTTTGTTTGTTAATTTAACGTCCTCCAACTTTAAGTCATATGGGACGATGAATGGAATGGGTGAAATGATGCTCAAATGATCCCAGTGTCCATAAAGCTTAGAGTTACCCGACATTCATCTTTCAGGATAAGGAAAAAACCCGGAAAATACCTTATCCAGGTAACTCACCCTGACCGAGACTCGAACTCGGGACCTCTTGAACGTGATGCAGACACTCTACCATCACGTTACCGAGGCGGGCCTATAGAGTCAACATGAAAAATTCAATGCCATGGCCGGGATTTAAACCACGGATCTCCTGGTTTCCGTCCAGTCGCTCTAACCCATTGAGCTACCCTGGCCAACATGCCTTCATGATAAAACATTCTGCATTTAACTCGTATATCTCCTCGATAGACCACTAGGGGCTCTGGCTTTCGAGATACACCGTTTGTGGTAATTAACTATCGTAAAGGCTTCATTATTTAACTCTAGTATTTTACGTAATTGATGTAAATTAATTTTTTCTTCACACTTGCTGTATGCAGGCGAAGTTTTTTCGTAGATAGAGCGACTGCAGGGAAACCAGGCGATCCGTGGTTCAAATCCCGGCCTTGCACTGCATTTTTCATGTTGACTGTATCAAAAACCTCATCCTATGTACGGCTAGTGTAAAGAAATAATCAATTTCCGTCAATTAACTGAAAAAAGTATGCGTGTTTGAGAGGAAACGTTTTGCGTCTTTTTCACAATTTAATATTTGGAATTTTTTGGATACTGTTTGTCTCGGTTATAATGTTCAAAGAACAAGACATATATGCACTGACCGCTTTATCAAAAACTTTAATTATTTTTTATTAAGAGATTGTTTAGTTATTTTTGGTTGCAACTGTAATTTTTCTTACCGCAGATAGACGTAACGGAAGGACGATAACGTAACGATGACGTAACGTCTTAATCTATTATTAGATTAAAGAAGCGTGCAGGAATATCATCTTCTGCTTGGGAGTTCAGTGAACATGAAGCTGTGATCTTCAAAGCATGCAGAATTAAGTTCTTCCTATGGTACCAGGCTATACATAAGTCCTTTTATCTTCTTTCCTTTGTTTTCCAGGCAACAGAAAACTCACAATTTTGTTTCTTTCCTCAACTTATAGTAAGATATGTTGGTTTGTTGACTAAAGTTGGGACAGAGGAGTAAGTGGTCTCCGTTCATATCTTCTTTAAGTGTACAGAAAGTACACAGAGGAGATCTCATAATTAACAAATACTTGCCTATATGATCAGTTTGAATGTCCATTTTATAACTATACACTATGATAATAACAGTACTGCAGTATTTTCGTGGTAAAACAAATGCAGTTGAAATCTAGCTAAGGTTATGTTTTGATGCACACTCTCAGCTGTTTTATGAACGCCATCCCAGTTTTATGTTGTGTACCCGCACGTGCAGTGTTATGGTAATTTAGTGCAGGCATAAAGCGGTAAACATAAAACAGACAACATTTATATTCCTAGACGAAGTTTGGTTGCGTAAATCAATGTGTTTAATATCCAGGTGTCAGGCAAGTCTTCCTGTAACAACCACATTTATGTGCGAGCAGAATATTCATATATTTTGGAATTCGGCCAAACCAAACAACGTAATAGAATATAGTTTTTTTATATGTAGACCCCAAACATGAAAACTTAATATTTTGAGGTTTTGAGTCAGACATCCTTGACTCTTGATACTTTTTCTTTTAATCTTTTGTACTAAATACAGTAAGTAGATCTAACTTGGCGGGAGAGTGTTATGACAAGGGTATACAAAAACTGCCACAGCGCATGCAAAAATGCATCGATCGCAATGATGATTACGTTGAAAAATAGCTGTAGGTTCCGCCTTTCCATCAATGTAACATTCATTGACAGTAAACATGTTTTATATATTAAATAAAATTAGAGACCTTATTTTACTGACATGCCTCATATTTAAGTCCCGGGCTTCATAGTTAAACCACTTGTCTTTATTTCAGGTAAATTGATGGAAATAATCATTTCTTCTACACTAGCCATGTGTAGGGTAAGGTTTTGATGACTAGAGCCAAACTGACATACGAGTAGTAAATCTCTGGTATATCCATAAAGAAAGTAGGTCAGGGTGTAGATAATATTAAAGCAAAGGAGGTCGTTTTTGTGTGATGGTGTTGGGGTCGGTATTCCCGGAGGGAATCTCTGCGTTCCCTCATCACCTGAAACGTCCATCAAGGTTCCATTTACTTTCTAATCCAGCGCTCTCTCGCCAGTAATCCCATAATACCCTGGAAGGTCAGGGGAAAAAGGAGCTCACTGTGAGAAAGGAGGACACGCCTTGAATCTCCTCTGGGTTGGAGGGTAAATGCCCACGTCAGTCACACGTTCCTCTTTTAAGACTGCTTCTCTCTCCATTTCATACCCCGAAAGCTTCATTATCTCGTGATATTTAATTAATTGCGTCATTTTGTTCTCAAGTGTACTTAAGTGTGAATAGAGTGGGGCAATCGTCGTACTTGAGTGTTTCAGAATTCGCTAATCAGTGCAACAAAGTAAGGTGTCAGTGTCTATCTCACTGAAGTTGTTCAGGATATAAGAGGTCAGTCCTCGCTTACGTAGTGGGCCTTTAGTGGGGTAGCCAGGTCGCTCATTGATTCTCCCTTCACTGTTTCCTCCCATAATAATAATAATCGATAATCGTATAGAACAGAAAATGGAATATCGAATTTGAATTTGTGTTAAACCGACCAATTATATTTTTCCTTTCTTTATTTTATATAGATATTTACGGTAGTATTGCATTCCACCTGAAAGCACGATCGAGGTTCCACTGGAAAAAGCGAGGTGCGTTCAAGTTATTACACCTACTTCCTATTCTATTTCAGGACTGCAACGAGATAGGAACGTCTGTCTTTTTTTTAAACAAACGTAGACTCGTTGTGAATGCCTGACAGAGATGGCAGAACTGTACAGTACATAGAATTCTTGTGCCAACGATGAGAGTTAGGACTGTTTCATACTTAAGACGAGGTATGTTAACAAAGAGTAAAATAAAAATGCTTCAAGGTAGTAAAAAAGGACAGGAAATTATAGAGTAACGACATTCATGCCAAAAACACTTTATTTGCTCTGAATAGTTTTCAAAATGTATTTGCAAACACTCACGGTGCTGCAGACATTTTGACAGCTGCTTAGATTTGAGTGATCAGTACCTTGAGCATATTCAATACTGAATATTTCTGCATTTACGCATTCTAACCTTGAATACTCCACTTCGTAGGTTTCGCGACTCATCGATAGTTAGGAAGTACTGACACACTTTGTCACATGACAATTGTCTTGCAATTTAAGAAGGGCCTATGTGTGACTGTACAATAGAAAGAGTACTGAAGAATAGCCTTAGTTCTTTGAGTAATTATTCTCTCTTATTTTAATGAAAATTATTATTTGGAGCTTCCCTCACTTTGAAAGTCACGCCTCGCTACTGGACCTACGTGTGACTGTACAATAGAAAGAGTACTGAAGAATAGCCTTAGTTCTTTGAGTCATTATTCTCTCTCATTTTACTAAAAATTATTATTTGGAGCTTCCCTCGCTTTGAAAATCCAGCCTCGCTACTGGACCTACGTGTGACTGTGCAATAGAAAGAGTACTAAAGAGTAGCCTTAGTTCTTTGAGTCATTATTCTCTCTCATTTTACTAAAAATTATTATTTGGAGCTTCCCTCGCTTTGAAAGTCACGCCTCGCTACTGGACATACGTGTGACTGTACAATACAAAGAGTACTAAAGAGTAGCCTTAGTTCTTTGAGTCATTATTCTCTCTTATTTTATTGAAAATTATTATTTGGAGCTTCCTTCGCTTTGAAAGTCCAGCCTCACTACTGGACCTACGTGTGACTGTACAATAGAAAGAGTACTGAAGAGTAGCCTTAGTTCTTTGAGTCATTATTCTCTCTTATTTTAATGAAAATTATCATTTGGAGCTTCCCTCGCCTTGAAAGTCACGCCTCGTCACTGGACTTACGTGTGACTGTACAATAGAAAGAGTACTGAAGAGTAGCCTTAGTTCTTTGAGTCATTATTCTCTCTTATTTTAATGAAAATTATTATTCGGAGCTTTCCTCGTTTTGAAAGTCACACCTCGCTACTGGACCTACGTGTGACTGTACAATAGAAAGAGTAGCCTTAGTTCTTTGAGACATTATTCTCTCTTATTTTAATGAAAATTATTATTTGGACCTTCCCTCGCTTTGAAAGTCACGCCTCGACACTGGACCTACGTGTGACTGTACAATAGAAAGAGTACTGAAGAGTAGATTTAGTTCTTTGGGTCATTATTATCTCTTAATTTAATGAAAATTATTATTCGGAGCTTTCCTCGTTTTGAAAGTCACGCCTCGCTACTGGACCTACGTGTGACTGTACAATAGAAAGAGTAGCCTTAGTTCTTTGAGACATTATTCTCTCTTATTTTAATGAAAATTATTATTTGGAGCTTCCCTCGCTTTGAAAGTCACGCCTCGACACTGGACCTACGTGTGACTGTACAATAGAAAGAGTACTGAAGAGTAGATTTAGTTCTTTGGGTCATTATTATCTCTTAATTTAATGAAAATTATTATTCGGAGCTTTCCTCGTTTTGAAAGTCACACCTCGCTACTGGACCTACGTGTAACTGTACAATAGAAAGAGCACTGAAGAGTAGCCTTAGTTCTTTGAGTCATTATTATCTCTTAATTTAATGAAAATTATTATTCGGAGCTTTCCTCGTTTTGAAAGTCACGCCTCGACACTGGACCTACGTGTGACTGTACAATAGAAAGAGTACTGAAGAGTAGATTTAGTTCTTTGAGTCATTATTATCTCTTATTTTAATGAAAATTATCATTTGGAGCTTCCCTCGCTTTGAAAGTCACGCCTCGTCACTGGACTTACGTGTGACTGTACAATAGAAAGAGTACTGAAGAGTAGCCTTAGTTCTTTGAGTCATTATTCTCTCTTATTTTAATGAAAATTATTATTCGGAGCTTTCCTCGCTTTGAAAGTCACGCCTCGTCACTGGACTTACGTGTGACTGTACAATAGAAAGAGTACTGAAGAGTAGCCTTAGTTCTTTGAGTCATTATTCTCTCTTATTTTAATGAAAATTATTATTCGGAGCTTTCCTCGTTTTGAAAGTCACACCTCGCTACTGGACCTACGTGTAACTGTACAATAGAAAGAGCACTGAAGAGTAGCCTTAGTTCTTTGAGTCATTATTATCTCTTAATTTAATGAAAATTATTATTCGGAGCTTTCCTCGTTTTGAAAGTCACGCCTCGACACTGGACCTACGTGTGACTGTACAATAGAAAGAGTACTGAAGAGTAGATTTATTTTTTTGAGTCATTATTATCTCTTATTTTAATGAAAATTATTATTCGTAGCTTTCCTCGTTTTGAAAGTCACACCTCGCTACTGGACCTACGTGTAACTGTACAATAGAAAGAGCACTGAAGAGTAGCCTTAGTTCTTTGAGTCATTATTATCTCTTAATTTAATGAAAATTATTATTCGGAGCTTTCCTCGTTTTGAAAGTCACGCCTCGACACTGGACCTACGTGTGACTGTACAATAGAAAGAGTACTGAAGAGTAGATTTAGTTCTTTGAGTCATTATTATCTCTTAATTTAATGAAAATTATTATTCGGAGCTTTCCTCGTTTTGTAAGTCACGCCTGGCTACTGGACCTACGTGTGACTTTACAATAGAAAGCGTACTGAAGGGTAGCCGTAGTTATTTGAATCATTATTCTCTCTTATTTTAATGAAAATTATTAGTTGGAGCTTCCCTCGCTTTGAAAGTCACGCCTGGCTACTGGACCTACGTGTGACTGTACAATAGAAAGAGTACTGAAGAGTAGCCTTACTTCTTTGAGTCATTATTCTCTCTTATTTTAATGAAAATTATTATTTGGAGCTTCCCTCGCTTTGAAAGTCACGCCTCTCTACTAGACCTACGTGCGACTGTACAATAGAAAGAGTACTGAACAGTAGCCTTAGTTCTTTGAGTCATTATTCTCTCTTATTTTAATGAAAATTATTATTTAGAGCTTTCCTGGCTTTGAAAGTCACGCCTCGCTACTGGACCTACGTGTGACTGTACAATAGAAATACTACTGAAGACTAGCCTTACGTCTTTGAGTCCCTCGCTTTGTAAGTCACACCTCGCTACTGGAACTACGTGTGGCTGGACAATAGAAAGAGTACTGAAGAGTAGCCTTAGTTCTTTGAGTCATTCTCTCTTATTGTAATGAAAATTATTATTTGGAGCTTCCCGCGCTTTGAAAGTCAGCCTCGCCACTGGACCTACGTGTGACTGTACAATAGAAAGAGTACTGAAGGGTAACCTTAGTTCTTCGAGTCATTATTCTTTCTTATTTTAATGAAATTATTATTTGGAGCTTCTCTCACTTTGAAAGCCACGCCTCACCGCTGGGCCTACGTGTAACTGTACAATAGAAAGAGTACTGAAGAGTAGCCTTAGTTCTTTGAGTCATTATTCTCTCTTATTTTAATAAACATTATTATTCGGAGCTTCCCTCGCTTTGAAAGTCACACCTCGCTACTGGACCTACGTATGACTGCACAATAGAAAGAGTACTGAAGAGTAGCCTTAGTTCTTTGAGTCATTATTCTCTCTTATTTTAATGAAAATTATTATTTGGAGCTTCCCTGCCTTTGAAGGTCACACCTCGCTACTGGACCTACGGGTGACTGTACAATAGAAAGAGCACTGAAGAGTAGCCTTAGTCCTTTGAGTCATTATTCTCTCTTATTTTTATGGCAATTATTATTTGGAGCTTCCCTCGCTTTGAAAGTTAGACGTCGACCCTGGACCTGCGTGTGACTGTGCAATAGAAAGAGTACTAAAGAGTAGCATTAGTTCTTTGAGTCATTATTCTCTCTTATTTTAATGAAAATTATTATTTGGAGCTTCCCTCGCTTTGAAAGCCACGCCTCGCTACTGGACTTACGTGTGACTACAGTAGAAAGGAAAGGGTAGCCTTACTTCTTTGAGTCATCATTCTCTCTTATTTTAATTAAAGTTATTGTTTGGAGCTTCCCTTGCTCTGAAAGTCACGCCTCACCACTGGACCTACCTGTGACTATACAATAGAAAGAGTACTAAGGAGTAGCCTTAGTTCTTTGAGTCATTAATCTCTCTTACTTTTAATTTACATTTTTATTTGGAGTTTCCCTCGCTTTGAAAGTCACGCCTCACCACTGAACCTACGTGTGACTGTACAATAGAAAGAGTACTGATGAGGAGACTTAGTTCTTTGAATTATTATTCTCTCTTATTTTAATTAAAATTATTATTTGGAGCTTGCCTTGTTCTGAAAGTGACGCCTCGCCCCTGGCGGCAGTACTTTACTAAAAAACTGAAGAACTGAAGAATTCAAACTAGCACAAATATTTCGAAAATGTTTATGGCTTAGCAAATGTTATGTATTATATATAGTCAACATTTTTGTTTGTTAATTTAACGTCCTCCAACTTTAAGTCATATGGGACGATGAATGGAATGGGTGAAATGATGCTGAAATGATCCCAGGGTCCATAAAGCTTAGAGTTACCCGACATTCATCTTTCAGGATAAGGAAAAAACCCGGAAAATACCTTATCCAGGTAACTCACCCTGACCGAGACTCGAACTCGGGACCTCTTGAACGTGATGCAGACACTCTACCATCACGTTACCGAGGCGGGCCTATAGAGTCAACATGAAAAATTCAATGCCATGGCCGGGATTTAAACCACGGATCTCCTGGTTTCCGTCCAGTCGCTCTAACCCATTGAGCTACCCTGGCCAACATGCCTTCATGATAAAACATTCTGCATTTAACTCGTATATCTCCTCGATAGACCACTAGGGGCTCTGGCTTTCGAGATACACCGTTTGTGGTAATTAACTATCGTAAAGGCTTCATTATTTAACTCTAGTATTTTACGTAATTGATGTAAATTAATTTTTTCTTCACACTTGCTGTATGCAGGCGAAGTTTTTTCGTAGATAGAGCGACTGCAGGGAAACCAGGCGATCCGTGGTTCAAATCCCGGCCTTGCACTGCATTTTTCATGTTGACTGTATCAAAAACCTCATCCTATGTACGGCTAGTGTAAAGAAATAATCAATTTCCGTCAATTAACTGAAAAAAGTATGCGTGTTTGAGAGGAAACGTTTTGCGTCTTTTTCACAATTTAATATTTGGAATTTTTTGGATACTGTTTGTCTCGGTTATAATGTTCAAAGAACAAGACATATATGCACTGACCGCTTTATCAAAAACTTTAATTATTTTTTATTAAGAGATTGTTTAGTTATTTTTGGTTGCAACTGTAATTTTTCTTACCGCAGATAGACGTAACGGAAGGACGATAACGTAACGATGACGTAACGTCTTAATCTATTATTAGATTAAAGAAGCGTGCAGGAATATCATCTTCTGCTTGGGAGTTCAGTGAACATGAAGCTGTGATCTTCAAAGCATGCAGAATTAAGTTCTTCCTGTGGTACCAGGCTATACATAAGTCCTTTTATCTTCTTTCCTTTGTTTTCCAGGCAACAGAAAACTCACAATTTTGTTTCTTTCCTCAACTTATAGTAAGATATGTTGGTTTGTTGACTAAAGTTGGGACAGAGGAGTAAGTGGTCTCCGTTCATATCTTCTTTAAGTGTACAGAAAGTACACAGAGGAGATCTCATAATTAACAAATACTTGCCTATATGATCAGTTTGAATGTCCATTTTATAACTATACACTATGATAATAACAGTACTGCAGTATTTTCGTGGTAAAACAAATGCAGTTGAAATCTAGCTAAGGTTATGTTTTGATGCACACTCTCAGCTGTTTTATGAACGCCATCCCAGTTTTATGTTGTGTACCCGCACGTGCAGTGTTATGGTAATTTAGTGCAGGCATAAAGCGGTAAACATAAAACAGACAACATTTATATTCCTAGACGAAGTTTGGTTGCGTAAATCAATGTGTTTAATATCCAGGTGTCAGGCAAGTCTTCCTGTAACAACCACATTTATGTGCGAGCAGAATATTCATATATTTTGGAATTCGGCCAAACCAAACAACGTAATAGAATATAGTTTTTTTATATGTAGACCCCAAACATGAAAACTTAATATTTTGAGGTTTTGAGTCAGACATCCTTGACTCTTGATACTTTTTCTTTTAATCTTTTGTACTAAATACAGTAAGTAGATCTAACTTGGCGGGAGAGTGTTATGACAAGGGTATACAAAAACTGCCACAGCGCATGCAAAAATGCATCGATCGCAATGATGATTACGTTGAAAAATAGCTGTAGGTTCCGCCTTTCCATCAATGTAACATTCATTGACAGTAAACATGTTTTATATATTAAATAAAATTAGAGACCTTATTTTACTGACATGCCTCATATTTAAGTCCCGGGCTTCATAGTTAAACCACTTGTCTTTATTTCAGGTAAATTGATGGAAATAATCATTTCTTCTACACTAGCCATGTGTAGGGTAAGGTTTTGATGACTAGAGCCAAACTGACATACGAGTAGTAAATCTCTGGTATATCCATAAAGAAAGTAGGTCAGGGTGTAGATAATATTAAAGCAAAGGAGGTCGTTTTTGTGTGATGGTGTTGGGGTCGGTATTCCCGGAGGGAATCTCTGCGTTCCCTCATCACCTGAAACGTCCATCAAGGTTCCATTTACTTTCTAATCCAGCGCTCTCTCGCCAGTAATCCCATAATACCCTGGAAGGTCAGGGGAAAAAGGAGCTCACTGTGAGAAAGGAGGACACGCCTTGAATCTCCTCTGGGTTGGAGGGTAAATGCCCACGTCAGTCACACGTTCCTCTTTTAAGACTGCTTCTCTCTCCATTTCATACCCCGAAAGCTTCATTATCTCGTGATATTTAATTAATTGCGTCATTTTGTTCTCAAGTGTACTTAAGTGTGAATAGAGTGGGGCAATCGTCGTACTTGAGTGTTTCAGAATTCGCTAATCAGTGCAACAAAGTAAGGTGTCAGTGTCTATCTCACTGAAGTTGTTCAGGATATAAGAGGTCAGTCCTCGCTTACGTAGTGGGCCTTTAGTGGGGTAGCCAGGTCGCTCATTGATTCTCCCTTCACTGTTTCCTCCCATAATAATAATAATAATCGATAATCGTATAGAACAGAAAATGGAATATCGAATTTGAATTTGTGTTAAACATCCAATTATATTTTTCCTTTCTTTATTTTATATAGATATTTACGGTAGTATTGCATTCCACCTGAAAGCACGATCGAGGTTCCACTGGAAAAAGCGAGGTGCGTTCAAGTTATTACACCTACTTCCTATTCTATTTCAGGACTGCAACGAGATAGGAACGTCTGTCTTTTTTTTAAACAAACGTAGACTCGTTGTGAATGCCTGACAGAGATGGCAGAACTGTACAGTACATAGAATTCTTGTGCCAACGATGAGAGTTAGGACTGTTTCATACTTAAGACGAGGTATGTTAACAAAGAGTAAAATAAAAATGCTTCAAGGTAGTAAAAAAGGACAGGAAATTATAGAGTAACGACATTCATGCCAAAAACACTTTATTTGCTCTGAATAGTTTTCAAAATGTATTTGCAAACACTCACGGTGCTGCAGACATTTTGACAGCTGCTTAGATTTGAGTGATCAGTACCTTGAGCATATTCAATACTGAATATTTCTGCATTTACGCATTCTAACCTTGAATACTCCACTTCGTAGGTTTCGCGACTCATCGATAGTTAGGAAGTACTGACACACTTTGTCACATGACAATTGTCTTGCAATTTAAGAAGGGCCTATGTGTGACTGTACAATAGAAAGAGTACTGAAGAATAGCCTTAGTTCTTTGAGTAATTATTCTCTCTTATTTTAATGAAAATTATTATTTGGAGCTTCCCTCACTTTGAAAGTCACGCCTCGCTACTGGACCTACGTGTGACTGTACAATAGAAAGAGTACTGAAGAATAGCCTTAGTTCTTTGAGTCATTATTCTCTCTCATTTTACTAAAAATTATTATTTGGAGCTTCCCTCGCTTTGAAAATCCAGCCTCGCTACTGGACCTACGTGTGACTGTGCAATAGAAAGAGTACTAAAGAGTAGCCTTAGTTCTTTGAGTCATTATTCTCTCTCATTTTACTAAAAATTATTATTTGGAGCTTCCCTCGCTTTGAAAGTCACGCCTCGCTACTGGACATACGTGTGACTGTACAATACAAAGAGTACTAAAGAGTAGCCTTAGTTCTTTGAGTCATTATTCTCTCTTATTTTATTGAAAATTATTATTTGGAGCTTCCCTCGCTTTGAAAGTCCAGCCTCACTACTGGACCTACGTGTGACTGTACAATAGAAAGAGTACTGAAGAGTAGCCTTAGTTCTTTGAGTCATTATTCTCTCTTATTTTAATGAAAATTATCATTTGGAGCTTCCCTCGCCTTGAAAGTCACGCCTCGTCACTGGACTTACGTGTGACTGTACAATAGAAAGAGTACTGAAGAGTAGCCTTAGTTCTTTGAGTCATTATTCTCTCTTATTTTAATGAAAATTATTATTCGGAGCTTTCCTCGTTTTGAAAGTCACACCTCGCTACTGGACCTACGTGTGACTGTACAATAGAAAGAGTAGCCTTAGTTCTTTGAGACATTATTCTCTCTTATTTTAATGAAAATTATTATTTGGAGCTTCCCTCGCTTTGAAAGTCACGCCTCGACACTGGACCTACGTGTGACTGTACAATAGAAAGAGTACTGAAGAGAAGATTTAGTTCTTTGGGTCATTATTATCTCTTAATTTAATGAAAATTATTATTCGGAGCTTTCCTCGTTTTGAAAGTCACGCCTCGCTACTGGACCTACGTGTGACTGTACAATAGAAAGAGTAGCCTTAGTTCTTTGAGACATTATTCTCTCTTATTTTAATGAAAATTATTATTTGGAGCTTCCCTCGCTTTGAAAGTCACGCCTCGACACTGGACCTACGTGTGACTGTACAATAGAAAGAGTACTGAAGAGTAGATTTAGTTCTTTGGGTCATTATTATCTCTTAATTTAATGAAAATTATTATTCGGAGCTTTCCTCGTTTTGAAAGTCACACCTCGCTACTGGACCTACGTGTAACTGTACAATAGAAAGAGCACTGAAGAGTAGCCTTAGTTCTTTGAGTCATTATTATCTCTTAATTTAATGAAAATTATTATTCGGAGCTTTCCTCGTTTTGAAAGTCACGCCTCGACACTGGACCTACGTGTGACTGTACAATAGAAAGAGTACTGAAGAGTAGATTTAGTTCTTTGAGTCATTATTATCTCTTATTTTAATGAAAATTATCATTTGGAGCTTCCCTCGCTTTGAAAGTCACGCCTCGTCACTGGACTTACGTGTGACTGTACAATAGAAAGAGTACTGAAGAGTAGCCTTAGTTCTTTGAGTCATTATTCTCTCTTATTTTAATGAAAATTATTATTCGGAGCTTTCCTCGCTTTGAAAGTCACGCCTCGTCACTGGACTTACGTGTGACTGTACAATAGAAAGAGTACTGAAGAGTAGCCTTAGTTCTTTGAGTCATTATTCTCTCTTATTTTAATGAAAATTATTATTCGGAGCTTTCCTCGTTTTGAAAGTCACACCTCGCTACTGGACCTACGTGTAACTGTACAATAGAAAGAGCACTGAAGAGTAGCCTTAGTTCTTTGAGTCATTATTATCTCTTAATTTAATGAAAATTATTATTCGGAGCTTTCCTCGTTTTGAAAGTCACGCCTCGACACTGGACCTACGTGTGACTGTACAATAGAAAGAGTACTGAAGAGTAGATTTAGTTCTTTGAGTCATTATTATCTCTTAATTTAATGAAAATTATTATTCGGAGCTTTCCTCGTTTTGTAAGTCACGCCTGGCTACTGGACCTACGTGTGACTTTACAATAGAAAGCGTACTGAAGGGTAGCCGTAGTTATTTGAATCATTATTCTCTCTTATTTTAATGAAAATTATTAGTTGGAGCTTCCCTCGCTTTGAAAGTCACGCCTGGCTACTGGACCTACGTGTGACTGTACAATAGAAAGAGTACTGAAGAGTAGCCTTACTTCTTTGAGTCATTATTCTCTCTTATTTTAATGAAAATTATTATTTGGAGCTTCCCTCGCTTTGAAAGTCACGCCTCTCTACTAGACCTACGTGCGACTGTACAATAGAAAGAGTACTGAACAGTAGCCTTAGTTCTTTGAGTCATTATTCTCTCTTATTTTAATGAAAATTATTATTTAGAGCTTTCCTGGCTTTGAAAGTCACGCCTCGCTACTGGACCTACGTGTGACTGTACAATAGAAATACTACTGAAGACTAGCCTTACGTCTTTGAGTCCCTCGCTTTGTAAGTCACACCTCGCTACTGGAACTACGTGTGGCTGGACAATAGAAAGAGTACTGAAGAGTAGCCTTAGTTCTTTGAGTCATTCTCTCTTATTGTAATGAAAATTATTATTTGGAGCTTCCCGCGCTTTGAAAGTCAGCCTCGCCACTGGACCTACGTGTGACTGTACAATAGAAAGAGTACTGAAGGGTAACCTTAGTTCTTCGAGTCATTATTCTTTCTTATTTTAATGAAATTATTATTTGGAGCTTCTCTCACTTTGAAAGCCACGCCTCACCGCTGGGCCTACGTGTAACTGTACAATAGAAAGAGTACTGAAGAGTAGCCTTAGTTCTTTGAGTCATTATTCTCTCTTATTTTAATAAACATTATTATTCGGAGCTTCCCTCGCTTTGAAAGTCACACCTCGCTACTGGACCTACGTATGACTGCACAATAGAAAGAGTACTGAAGAGTAGCCTTAGTTCTTTGAGTCATTATTCTCTCTTATTTTAATGAAAATTATTATTTGGAGCTTCCCTGCCTTTGAAGGTCACACCTCGCTACTGGACCTACGGGTGACTGTACAATAGAAAGAGCACTGAAGAGTAGCCTTAGTCCTTTGAGTCATTATTCTCTCTTATTTTTATGGCAATTATTATTTGGAGCTTCCCTCGCTTTGAAAGTTAGACGTCGACCCTGGACCTGCGTGTGACTGTGCAATAGAAAGAGTACTAAAGAGTAGCATTAGTTCTTTGAGTCATTATTCTCTCTTATTTTAATGAAAATTATTATTTGGAGCTTCCCTCGCTTTGAAAGCCACGCCTCGCTACTGGACTTACGTGTGACTACAGTAGAAAGGAAAGGGTAGCCTTACTTCTTTGAGTCATCATTCTCTCTTATTTTAATTAAAGTTATTGTTTGGAGCTTCCCTTGCTCTGAAAGTCACGCCTCACCACTGGACCTACCTGTGACTATACAATAGAAAGAGTACTAAGGAGTAGCCTTAGTTCTTTGAGTCATTAATCTCTCTTACTTTTAATTTACATTTTTATTTGGAGTTTCCCTCGCTTTGAAAGTCACGCCTCACCACTGAACCTACGTGTGACTGTACAATAGAAAGAGTACTGATGAGGAGACTTAGTTCTTTGAATTATTATTCTCTCTTATTTTAATTAAAATTATTATTTGGAGCTTGCCTTGTTCTGAAAGTGACGCCTCGCCCCTGGCGGCAGTACTTTACTAAAAAACTGAAGAACTGAAGAATTCAAACTAGCACAAATATTTCGAAAATGTTTATGGCTTAGCAAATGTTATGTATTATATATAGTCAACATTTTTGTTTGTTAATTTAACGTCCTCCAACTTTAAGTCATATGGGACGATGAATGGAATGGGTGAAATGATGCTGAAATGATCCCAGGGTCCATAAAGCTTAGAGTTACCCGACATTCATCTTTCAGGATAAGGAAAAAACCCGGAAAATACCTTATCCAGGTAACTCACCCTGACCGAGACTCGAACTCGGGACCTCTTGAACGTGATGCAGACACTCTACCATCACGTTACCGAGGCGGGCCTATAGAGTCAACATGAAAAATTCAATGCCATGGCCGGGATTTAAACCACGGATCTCCTGGTTTCCGTCCAGTCGCTCTAACCCATTGAGCTACCCTGGCCAACATGCCTTCATGATAAAACATTCTGCATTTAACTCGTATATCTCCTCGATAGACCACTAGGGGCTCTGGCTTTCGAGATACACCGTTTGTGGTAATTAACTATCGTAAAGGCTTCATTATTTAACTCTAGTATTTTACGTAATTGATGTAAATTAATTTTTTCTTCACACTTGCTGTATGCAGGCGAAGTTTTTTCGTAGATAGAGCGACTGCAGGGAAACCAGGCGATCCGTGGTTCAAATCCCGGCCTTGCACTGCATTTTTCATGTTGACTGTATCAAAAACCTCATCCTATGTACGGCTAGTGTAAAGAAATAATCAATTTCCGTCAATTAACTGAAAAAAGTATGCGTGTTTGAGAGGAAACGTTTTGCGTCTTTTTCACAATTTAATATTTGGAATTTTTTGGATACTGTTTGTCTCGGTTATAATGTTCAAAGAACAAGACATATATGCACTGACCGCTTTATCAAAAACTTTAATTATTTTTTATTAAGAGATTGTTTAGTTATTTTTGGTTGCAACTGTAATTTTTCTTACCGCAGATAGACGTAACGGAAGGACGATAACGTAACGATGACGTAACGTCTTAATCTATTATTAGATTAAAGAAGCGTGCAGGAATATCATCTTCTGCTTGGGAGTTCAGTGAACATGAAGCTGTGATCTTCAAAGCATGCAGAATTAAGTTCTTCCTGTGGTACCAGGCTATACATAAGTCCTTTTATCTTCTTTCCTTTGTTTTCCAGGCAACAGAAAACTCACAATTTTGTTTCTTTCCTCAACTTATAGTAAGATATGTTGGTTTGTTGACTAAAGTTGGGACAGAGGAGTAAGTGGTCTCCGTTCATATCTTCTTTAAGTGTACAGAAAGTACACAGAGGAGATCTCATAATTAACAAATACTTGCCTATATGATCAGTTTGAATGTCCATTTTATAACTATACACTATGATAATAACAGTACTGCAGTATTTTCGTGGTAAAACAAATGCAGTTGAAATCTAGCTAAGGTTATGTTTTGATGCACACTCTCAGCTGTTTTATGAACGCCATCCCAGTTTTATGTTGTGTACCCGCACGTGCAGTGTTATGGTAATTTAGTGCAGGCATAAAGCGGTAAACATAAAACAGACAACATTTATATTCCTAGACGAAGTTTGGTTGCGTAAATCAATGTGTTTAATATCCAGGTGTCAGGCAAGTCTTCCTGTAACAACCACATTTATGTGCGAGCAGAATATTCATATATTTTGGAATTCGGCCAAACCAAACAACGTAATAGAATATAGTTTTTTTATATGTAGACCCCAAACATGAAAACTTAATATTTTGAGGTTTTGAGTCAGACATCCTTGACTCTTGATACTTTTTCTTTTAATCTTTTGTACTAAATACAGTAAGTAGATCTAACTTGGCGGGAGAGTGTTATGACAAGGGTATACAAAAACTGCCACAGCGCATGCAAAAATGCATCGATCGCAATGATGATTACGTTGAAAAATAGCTGTAGGTTCCGCCTTTCCATCAATGTAACATTCATTGACAGTAAACATGTTTTATATATTAAATAAAATTAGAGACCTTATTTTACTGACATGCCTCATATTTAAGTCCCGGGCTTCATAGTTAAACCACTTGTCTTTATTTCAGGTAAATTGATGGAAATAATCATTTCTTCTACACTAGCCATGTGTAGGGTAAGGTTTTGATGACTAGAGCCAAACTGACATACGAGTAGTAAATCTCTGGTATATCCATAAAGAAAGTAGGTCAGGGTGTAGATAATATTAAAGCAAAGGAGGTCGTTTTTGTGTGATGGTGTTGGGGTCGGTATTCCCGGAGGGAATCTCTGCGTTCCCTCATCACCTGAAACGTCCATCAAGGTTCCATTTACTTTCTAATCCAGCGCTCTCTCGCCAGTAATCCCATAATACCCTGGAAGGTCAGGGGAAAAAGGAGCTCACTGTGAGAAAGGAGGACACGCCTTGAATCTCCTCTGGGTTGGAGGGTAAATGCCCACGTCAGTCACACGTTCCTCTTTTAAGACTGCTTCTCTCTCCATTTCATACCCCGAAAGCTTCATTATCTCGTGATATTTAATTAATTGCGTCATTTTGTTCTCAAGTGTACTTAAGTGTGAATAGAGTGGGGCAATCGTCGTACTTGAGTGTTTCAGAATTCGCTAATCAGTGCAACAAAGTAAGGTGTCAGTGTCTATCTCACTGAAGTTGTTCAGGATATAAGAGGTCAGTCCTCGCTTACGTAGTGGGCCTTTAGTGGGGTAGCCAGGTCGCTCATTGATTCTCCCTTCACTGTTTCCTCCCATAATAATAATAATCGATAATCGTATAGAACAGAAAATGGAATATCGAATTTGAATTTGTGTTAAACCGACCAATTATATTTTTCCTTTCTTTATTTTATATAGATATTTACGGTAGTATTGCATTCCACCTGAAAGCACGATCGAGGTTCCACTGGAAAAAGCGAGGTGCGTTCAAGTTATTACACCTACTTCCTATTCTATTTCAGGACTGCAACGAGATAGGAACGTCTGTCTTTTTTTTAAACAAACGTAGACTCGTTGTGAATGCCTGACAGAGATGGCAGAACTGTACAGTACATAGAATTCTTGTGCCAACGATGAGAGTTAGGACTGTTTCATACTTAAGACGAGGTATGTTAACAAAGAGTAAAATAAAAATGCTTCAAGGTAGTAAAAAAGGACAGGAAATTATAGAGTAACGACATTCATGCCAAAAACACTTTATTTGCTCTGAATAGTTTTCAAAATGTATTTGCAAACACTCACGGTGCTGCAGACATTTTGACAGCTGCTTAGATTTGAGTGATCAGTACCTTGAGCATATTCAATACTGAATATTTCTGCATTTACGCATTCTAACCTTGAATACTCCACTTCGTAGGTTTCGCGACTCATCGATAGTTAGGAAGTACTGACACACTTTGTCACATGACAATTGTCTTGCAATTTAAGAAGGGCCTATGTGTGACTGTACAATAGAAAGAGTACTGAAGAATAGCCTTAGTTCTTTGAGTAATTATTCTCTCTTATTTTAATGAAAATTATTATTTGGAGCTTCCCTCACTTTGAAAGTCACGCCTCGCTACTGGACCTACGTGTGACTGTACAATAGAAAGAGTACTGAAGAATAGCCTTAGTTCTTTGAGTCATTATTCTCTCTCATTTTACTAAAAATTATTATTTGGAGCTTCCCTCGCTTTGAAAATCCAGCCTCGCTACTGGACCTACGTGTGACTGTGCAATAGAAAGAGTACTAAAGAGTAGCCTTAGTTCTTTGAGTCATTATTCTCTCTCATTTTACTAAAAATTATTATTTGGAGCTTCCCTCGCTTTGAAAGTCACGCCTCGCTACTGGACATACGTGTGACTGTACAATACAAAGAGTACTAAAGAGTAGCCTTAGTTCTTTGAGTCATTATTCTCTCTTATTTTATTGAAAATTATTATTTGGAGCTTCCCTCGCTTTGAAAGTCCAGCCTCACTACTGGACCTACGTGTGACTGTACAATAGAAAGAGTACTGAAGAGTAGCCTTAGTTCTTTGAGTCATTATTCTCTCTTATTTTAATGAAAATTATCATTTGGAGCTTCCCTCGCCTTGAAAGTCACGCCTCGTCACTGGACTTACGTGTGACTGTACAATAGAAAGAGTACTGAAGAGTAGCCTTAGTTCTTTGAGTCATTATTCTCTCTTATTTTAATGAAAATTATTATTCGGAGCTTTCCTCGTTTTGAAAGTCACACCTCGCTACTGGACCTACGTGTGACTATACAATAGAAAGAGTAGCCTTAGTTCTTTGAGACATTATTCTCTCTTATTTTAATGAAAATTATTATTTGGAGCTTCCCTCGCTTTGAAAGTCACGCCTCGACACTGGACCTACGTGTGACTGTACAATAGAAAGAGTACTGAAGAGTAGATTTAGTTCTTTGGGTCATTATTATCTCTTAATTTAATGAAAATTATTATTCGGAGCTTTCCTCGTTTTGAAAGTCACGCCTCGCTACTGGACCTACGTGTGACTGTACAATAGAAAGAGTAGCCTTAGTTCTTTGAGACATTATTCTCTCTTATTTTAATGAAAATTATTATTTGGAGCTTCCCTCGCTTTGAAAGTCACGCCTCGACACTGGACCTACGTGTGACTGTACAATAGAAAGAGTACTGAAGAGTAGATTTAGTTCTTTGGGTCATTATTATCTCTTAATTTAATGAAAATTATTATTCGGAGCTTTCCTCGTTTTGAAAGTCACACCTCGCTACTGGACCTACGTGTAACTGTACAATAGAAAGAGCACTGAAGAGTAGCCTTAGTTCTTTAAGTCATTATTATCTCTTAATTTAATGAAAATTATTATTCGGAGCTTTCCTCGTTTTGAAAGTCACGCCTCGAGACTGGACCTACGTGTGACTGTACAATAGAAAGAGTACTGAAGAGTAGATTTAGTTCTTTGAGTCATTATTATCTCTTATTTTAATGAAAATTATCATTTGGAGCTTCCCTCGCTTTGAAAGTCACGCCTCGTCACTGGACTTACGTGTGACTGTACAATAGAAAGAGTACTGAAGAGTAGCCTTAGTTCTTTGAGTCATTATTCTCTCTTATTTTAATGAAAATTATTATTCGGAGCTTTCCTCGCTTTGAAAGTCACGCCTCGTCACTGGACTTACGTGTGACTGTACAATAGAAAGAGTACTGAAGAGTAGCCTTAGTTCTTTGAGTCATTATTCTCTCTTATTTTAATGAAAATTATTATTCGGAGCTTTCCTCGTTTTGAAAGTCACACCTCGCTACTGGACCTACGTGTAACTGTACAATAGAAAGAGCACTGAAGGGTAGCCTTAGTTCTTTGAGTCATTATTATCTCTTAATTTAATGAAAATTATTATTCGGAGCTTTCCTCGTTTTGAAAGTCACGCCTCGACACTGGACCTACGTGTGACTGTACAATAGAAAGAGTACTGAAGAGTAGATTTAGTTCTTTGAGTCATTATTATCTCTTATTTTAATGAAAATTATTATTCGGAGCTTTCCTCGTTTTGAAAGTCACACCTCGCTACTGGACCTACGTGTAACTGTACAATAGAAAGAGCACTGAAGAGTAGCCTTAGTTCTTTGAGTCATTATTATCTCTTAATTTAATGAAAATTATTATTCGGAGCTTTCCTCGTTTTGAAAGTCACGCCTCGACACTGGACCTACGTGTGACTGTACAATAGAAAGAGTACTGAAGAGTAGATTTAGTTCTTTGAGTCATTATTATCTCTTAATTTAATGAAAATTATTATTCGGAGCTTTCCTCGTTTTGTAAGTCACGCCTGGCTACTGGACCTACGTGTGACTTTACAATAGAAAGCGTACTGAAGGGTAGCCGTAGTTATTTGAATCATTATTCTCTCTTATTTTAATGAAAATTATTAGTTGGAGCTTCCCTCGCTTTGAAAGTCACGCCTGGCTACTGGACCTACGTGTGACTGTACAATAGAAAGAGTACTGAAGAGTAGCCTTACTTCTTTGAGTCATTATTCTCTCTTATTTTAATGAAAATTATTATTTGGAGCTTCCCTCGCTTTGAAAGTCACGCCTCTCTACTAGACCTACGTGTGACTGTACAATAGAAAGAGTACTGAACAGTAGCCTTAGTTCTTTGAGTCATTATTCTCTCTTATTTTAATGAAAATTATTATTTAGAGCTTTCCTGGCTTTGAAAGTCACGCCTCGCTACTGGACCTACGTGTGACTGTACAATAGAAATACTACTGAAGACTAGCCTTACGTCTTTGAGTCCCTCGCTTTGTAAGTCACACCTCGCTACTGGAACTACGTGTGGCTGGACAATAGAAAGAGTACTGAAGAGTAGCCTTAGTTCTTTGAGTCATTCTCTCTTATTGTAATGAAAATTATTATTTGGAGCTTCCCGCGCTTTGAAAGTCAGCCTCGCCACTGGACCTACGTGTGACTGTACAATAGAAAGAGTACTGAAGGTAACCTTAGTTCTTCGAGTCATTATTCTTTCTTATTTTAATGAAATTATTATTTGGAGCTTCTCTCACTTTGAAAGCCACGCCTCACCGCTGGGCCTACGTGTAACTGTACAATAGAAAGAGTACTGAAGAGTAGCCTTAGTTCTTTGAGTCATTATTCTCTCTTATTTTAATAAACATTATTATTCGGAGCTTCCCTCGCTTTGAAAGTCACACCTCGCTACTGGACCTACGTGTGACTGTACAATAGAAGGAGTACTGAAGAGTAGCCTTAGTTCTTTGAGTCATTATTCTCTCTTATTTTATTGAAAATTATTATTCGGAGCTCCTGTTGCTTTGAAAGTCACTAAATATGAAATGAGAGATAAGCTAAGCTAAATGGAAAGCTCTGATATAACTTTTGTAAAGAATTTTGTACAAGGTTGCAATCTTCGTGCTTAATTTAAATCGCGGCTTTGTAAGCTTTTATCAAGAGCAACGAATGGACGGAAGACAAAACAGTTGACGTGAAGAATATACGTCGGCGTTTGTCAATTTTAAAGAAAACCGAATGTATTTTGTTTCTCATACGAGCGTTTAAAACTAATATTGCGTTTGGCTTAGTGCTCTGTATGGCGAATAATTAAAAGGAAACCTATATCATATATAAAATATATGGGTTTCAGTTCAATTAAGTTTTTAACGGGTGATGAACTGGTCATCCCAGGGGCAAGTCATTAAGCAGTTGCTATCCATAGCTATTGGAGTACATGATTATATATGCAAATGAGCCTACATCAATAGCAGGACTATATACTATAGGCAATGTAACATGCTGTTTAACACGATGTAAATACAGGGTGTCATGATTTGTAAGCTAAAATGTTGGATAGAGTAAGGAAGTAACTTCGGGATACAATTTATTAATATTTTCACCAAGGTTGGAGGTTTGACTGCGTTCCAAGGAGCATAAATATTAAGGGAAGTTAATTGTTCTTTCTCACTAGCCGTGTGTAGGAAGCACTATGAAAGGGTAGAGACAGACTGAAAAATGCAATGCCATAGCCGGAATTTGAACCATGGATCTTCTGGTCTCCGTGCAGCCGCTCTAACCATTCAGCTACAATGCCCAACGAGTCAACATGATATTAAATTCTCCAACTGACTCGCTTTTTCCCGGTATACCCCTAGGAGTTCTCATAAACACATGAGACAACTACCTTAATGACGACTTACTATGCTGTAAGTACTTTAAGGCCCGGGCTTTATAGTAAACCACTAGGAGTTCTCATAAACACATGAGACAACTACCTTAATGGCGACTTACTATGCTGTAAGTACTTTAAGGCCTGGGCTTTATAGTAAACCACTAGGAGTTCTCATAAACACATGCGACAACTACCTTAATGACGACTTACTATGCTGTAAGTACTTTAAGGCCCGGACTTTATAGTAAACCACTAGGAGTTCTCATAAACACATGAGACAACTACCTTAATGACGACTTACTATGCTGTAAGTACTTTAAAGCCCGGGCTTTATAGTAAACCACTAGGAGTTCTCATAAACACATGAGGCAACAACCTTAATGACGACTTACTATGCTGTAAGTACTTTAAGGTCCGGGCTTTATAGTAAACCACTAGGAGTTCTCATAAACACATGAGACAACTACCTTAATGGCGACTTACTATGCTGTAAGTACTTTAAGGCCCGGGCTTTACAGTAAACTACTAGGAGTTCTCATAAACACATGAAACAACTACCTTAATGACGACTTACTATGCTGTAAGTACTTTAAGGCCCGGGCTTTATAGTAAACCACTAGGAGTTCTCATGAGCACATGAGACAACTACCTTAATGACGACTTACTATGCTGTAAGTACTTTAAGGTCCGGACTTTATAGTAACACACTAGGAGTTCTCATAAACACATGAGACAACTACCTTAATGACGACTTACTATGCTGTAAGTACTTTAAGGCCCGGACTTTATAGTAAACCACTAGGAGTTCTCATGAACACATGAGACAACTACCTTAATGACGACTTACTATGCTGTACGTACTTTAAGGCCCGGACTTTATAGTAAACCACTAGGAGTTCTCATAAACACATGAGACAACTACCTTAATGGCGACTTACTATGCTGTAAGTACTTTAAGGTCCGGGCTTTATAGTAAACCACTAGGAGTTCTCATAATCACATGAGACAACTACCTTAATGGTGACTTACTATGCTGTAAGTACTTTAAGGTCCGGACTTTATAGTAAACCACTAGAAGTTCTCATAAACATGAGATAACTACCTTAATGACGACTTACTATGCTGTAAGTACTTTAAGACCCGGACTTTATAGTAAACCACTAGGAGTACTCATAAACACACGAGACAACTACCTTAATGGCGATTTACAATGCTGTAAGTACTTTAAGCTCCGGGCTTTATAGTTAACAACTATTAGGCCAATTAATAGAAATTAATTCTTCTTTCACACTAGCCGTATGACGTCGTATGACACTATTGTGAGGTGTAAAAGGAATTTTCAAACTGTTCACATGTCCGTGACAGATGAGCCAAGAGCTGGTAGACCGTCAGCTGTCACAGTGAAGAAAGTGGAGTGTTTAATACTGGAAGACAGACGAGCAACGATCCAAATGATCATGAATGAGACATCTTAGTTATGGTAGTGTGTGGACGAATTGCACATGTCTAAGGTGTCTGCTCGTTGGGTTCCACGATTGCTAACCCCTTTCCAAAAGTAAACACTGCGTAACATTTAAAGTAGATGTTGATATTGTTGGAACAGTATAAAGAAGAATTTTTTGATCAACTGGAAACCATGGATAAATCCTGGATCTATCATTATGTTCCAGAGACAAAAGCCATGAGCATGGATTGCAAACATGCCGATTCCCCCCTCCCAAAAAGACAAAGTGCAAAAGTCAGCTGGGAATGTCATGCTTTCAGTTTTCTGGGACTGACGTGGAGCCATCCTTACTGATTATCTTGCCAAGGGTCAAAGCATCACTGGAAGATATTACTGCAATCTTGTGAATAAGTTACGAGCTGCTCTGAGTAAGAAACGACGTGGTATGCTCTCCAAAGCTGTTCGTGTTCTGTCCCCGTAGTGGTGCGGGCGCTGCGGACGCCTAGCCCTTGTGGTACCTCTGACGTTACTAGAGGAACCTCAGGGCGAACATGTCGAACCCCTCCCGTAGGGGAGTTGTTTGGAATGGGTTGGACTCGAGGGGGCAGTGTGTTCCCGACACCCACGGGTAAATGGGTACTACCGGCCAGGCTACGGCCGCCCGGAGGGGGTAGGGGGTTGCCTAAAAAGTCCCGGGTAGTAGCCTGCAGAGCTAGTAGAAGGTGTGCTAGATCAAAATTCGGCCCCAACGAGCTTATCGGTAGCCTTCCCTGCGGGGTTGACGCGCGTAAGTGGTGTATCCACTTCCATCCCGTCTTGACGTTGTGCTCACGGGGGGGGGGGGGTGTTTTTAGAGTCCAAGTATTGCCGTATGGAAAGAGCCCTGGAGTTTCCATCGCTCCCAGGTAGAAGGAGGCCCGGGTTCTTAGTCCTACGAGTCCAGGACTAATGGGAGTAGACCCACTGGACTCAAATGTCCCCGTAGGGGTGCGGGCGCTGCGGACCATTAGCACTCGTGGTACCTCTCACGTTACTAGAGGAACATCGGGCCAAACATTCGAGCCTCTCCCTTTACGAGTTGTTCGGATTGGGTTGGACTCGGCGGGCAGTGTGTTCTCGATACTAGTGGGTGATCGGGTACGTTACCGGACGGGGTTGAGGGAAGCCATTAATATTCCCGCGTACTAGCCAGCATAACTAGTAGAAGGTGTGCTAGATCACCAGGTGGCCATACCGAGGTCATATCGGTAGCCTTCCCATTTTGAAGTTGGTGCGCGTAAGTGGCGTATCCCCTTCCATCCCGTCTTGAGTCCTCACGACCAGATGGGGGACTTGTTAGTCTTTAGGCCTTGCCCTATGGAAAGCCCCACGGAGGACGCCGAGCGCCCTCTGGGACAGCTCGGATAACTCCCTGGTTTTAAGAGGCCCGGGTCTTGATCTACATCTCCAGGACTGATGGGAGTAGAACCTCTGGTATTAACGTGTCTGACAATGCACCAGCTCATTCATCTCAAGTTGCAGTTGACAAAACAAGTGAATGTGGCTTTTAGATCTTACAGCATCCGCCTTATTCAGCCCGATCTCGCACAAAGTGACTTTTTCTTGTACCATATTTGACAAGACAAATGAAGTCATTAATGAAGTGGACGAGTGGTTCAAAGAGAATACTGCAGACTTCTACAGTCAAGGTATTTGGAGCAGTGGCGGCTGGTGGGTTAAATTATTGGTGGTGCACAAATGAAAAATAAAATACAGAGTAGTAATGACTCACATATTTAAACAGATTCTCTGCTCTCCTCTCCTTAGACCTGGCGAATCTATCAATAACTTTTGCGTTGAAGTCGCTGATCTTCATAACAAATCCTCTCTCAATTGAAAGCATTGCTAATGCTGACAATCTGTCCTGTGACATTGTGTTCCTAAGGAAAGTTTTTATTCTTTTTAAAGTTGAGAAACAGCATTCTGCTTCAGCGGTAGACATTGGCATAGTTAACAGTACTCGGAGGAGTTTGACATATTCCCTGAATGTAGCACATAAATTGTTTTCCTTATTGAAGTCCATCAAGCACAAAGCGCCGGACATTCCACGAAATTCCTCTCGACTGTAAATTACAGTCAGTTCTCTACGAATTTTTTGTTCCAATATAAAAGGATAAAACCTTATTGTTTCTCTAAGGGAATCCTCTGGAAATGTCTTAGAAATTTTCTTGATGAAACAAAGTTGAGGCTACCAGATGTTCCGTGAAGCTAAATCTGTCCTTTGCTTATCTAAGAATGTCACATACTTCAAGAGCTTCTCTTCTTTTCACATCATGATCTTCTATTCTTCTCCTCTTAATTGCAGTTTCTTCGTGTTCCTCGATATCCACGCTATTTCTTACCTTTTGAACTTCCCTTTTAAATGCATTTAGCTGGGCGATGGCTAATGTTGCATTGAAGTCTAGTTTCTGCAGCTGGTTGTACAAAATGTCCACATGGGGCATGATCTTATAGAAGAAAGACAGCCAGAATACAAAATTATAATCTTTCAAAGTGGCCATAAACCCAGAAGCCTGAACAGGTGTGGCGTTGTTGTTTAACAGAGCTCTCTTCTGAATAACCTCCATGCATTTAATTAAATTCTCCCTGTGTTCCAAAAGCAGAGCACACAGAAGCTAAGCCTGAAGGTCACGCTATAGCCGTTGCTAAGAGTAGGAGGAGCTAGGATTATAAACCTCCATTTAAGCAATGTATAAGTAGCCACTCCCATCTCTTCACCTTCCCGCAAACCCCTCAGAGAGCCAACATTTGGGCGAAATCTTAGGTTAACTCTTCGCTGCAAACCTGCGGCTCCTACAGCTAATCACTGTTTATTTGGACTTCTGCGGTCATGGGCAGCTACAGACGATAAGCGTAATTGAAACATGTTTGTATATAAAACAATGCAAACAAGTACAGCTTTAATGTGCAAAATGCACCTGTTGTATATTCAGAATCAGTGGGTGTAGCGCAAACCTGCAATCTTATGGAGGAACCGCCCCTCATTTGGAGGGTGAAGAAACGCTGGTTACGTAGAGAACTAACAAGCACATATTACACAAACTCTCTATGACGCGCGCTGCTTTAAATCACTAACTGGGAATACGTTCACATTCTATTTCCCCTAAGAGTTCATTACTAAATCATAACCTTGTCATACAGAAACACAAAGCACCAGGTGCCTATTGCTAAATAAAGACAGCTAGAAAAGACATTAAACACTTGAAGTTTCTCCATTGCGTTGCATTTGTTTTAAAAGAATCCTGGGATTTGCATTGTGGTATTTGTGTAGGAGTAATCGCTTTATAACAAATGCTGGCGGTTATAGTGTCAGAGGTTGAACTTTCCCCTTTCTCATTAAGTGCAGGAACACGACCTTCCTCTCAGCACACCTGCACAAGGCTAAAGGAACTAATTCTGTTAGACGATACGCCCTCTCACGCGTGAATAAGCTAACCTACAAGTTAAACATCTCTAGTCAACAAACGCCTTGAAACAACCTGACCTTGTACTTAAGATAATAGCATTATACGGTAGATCTCCCTAAAACGTACTTCTTATATGTCGGAAACCTGGAAAAACGGAAAATACATTTCGGAACGGAGCTCTATCCATGTACGAGGGCTGTTCAATGAAGAATGATCATAATTTTTCAATCTTATTATATTCTGTTAGCTTAATGTGAAACAAATACGCCGTAGTAGTTTCATTGTTGGTACTCCTGGTTCCCGACTGTGAGAACCAGGCAAGTTCAGACATGTTCAGTATCGCCTACCGCTGTAATGGAGGTGGCACGCGAGGAACAATATCCGGCTTTGAAATTCTGCTTTCGTCTCAACAAATCTTCAGTTGAGGCCTATACAATGTTACAGGAGGCCTATGGAGAGTCTCTTCTTCCCTACAACACAGCTCGAAGGTGGTTTAAAATGTTTAAAGAGGGAAGAGAATCAATTTCAAAGGAAGGTGGACCCGGTGCTCCAGTTACTGCTCTTAAGGAAGAACACTTCAACACTGCTGCTGCCATTGTGAGAGAGGATCGACGAATTACCTTAAGAGCACCCAATAATTCAGCGAATGGCAGATATTCGTCCTGATTGCGTCATAGAAACGTGCTGGAGCGGTTTTGCGTGTATTGTCCGGTACAACTAATTGACCAGTCGTGTTGCGATCTTACCTCCCTAACTACATTATTGTGTCAGGAACAGATCGACGCCAGATTAACTGCACTTACTACTACAGTGTTAATCTGACGTCAGATCAACTCTTTCAGGGGCCGTGGCTGTTGAAAGGCAATCACATTGACTCTTCATCCGTGAACTCCTCCGTCTTCGGTGCACAGAACAGATGAAAGTCACTTTGGGCTAAATTAGGAATGCTCCGGAAGTAAACTGGAGCTTGTCCGCTATGCATGGGGCTATTTAAACCTATTTTGGTTCCTTTCTTGAGTCACCATACGTTTATTGTAACTCTATGAACAAAATAATGTGGTCTGATGGTTAGCTTGCTATCCGAAGTTAACACTAAATGTTCCTTTCTTGTAATTTTGAATTTTACGTATGAACACAGTCCCGAAAACAAATGCTAGCTCTACTCTATTGATCCCTTAGCCTACAAGCTGTTACACTCCTATTTATTTGTGTACTATTGTAAGGTAAGAAAATACTGAATTACTTCCCTTAAGTACAAGGAAAAAAAAAAAACTGAAGGCTTCCTTGAAAGAAAGATAAATTATATCGTCATTTTATAACCATTGTTTTCATTTAAATAGCACAAAAGAGGCTAATAGTGAATTAGAAGATTTATAACATTATTTTTGCTTTAAAATACCCCTCTGGGCACCCTTGCTGAGTAGTCTATCCAGGGGCAGGAAGTGGTGTCAGCGCCGGCTGACTTGTGGTTAGAAGAAAAGAAGGGGAAAGTAATCTTGACAATTTAACTGTCTGGAACTGCTATCGGGGCTATCCTCTACCCTGTTTTGGTACAATATGAGTCAATATGAGACAAAAACACATCATCACGGGACACCTTTGTTACTGAAAAGTAGACCTTTTACTGTTAGACATGAATAATCTCAGCAAAGACTCCAATTATCTCTACCAGAGTCAATATGAGACAAAAACACATCATTACGTGATACTTTTGTTAATGAAAAGTCGACCTTTTACTGTTAGACATGAATAATCTCTGCAAAAGGTCGAATTATCTCTACTAGAGTCAATATGACACAAGAACACATCATTACGCTATACTTTTGTTAATGAAAAGTCGACCTTTTACTGTTAGACATGAATAATCTCTGTAAAGAGTCGAATTATCTCTACCAGAGGCAATACACATCATTACGCGATACTTTTGTTACTGAAAAGTAGGCCTTTTACTGTTAGACATGAATAATCTCTGTAAAGAGTCGAATTATCTCTACCAGAGTCAATATGAGACAAAAACTCATCATTACGCGATACTTTTGTTACTGAAAAGTAGGTCTTTTACTGTTAGACATGAATAATCTCTGTAAAGAGTCGAATTATCTCTACCAGAGTCAATACACATCATTACGCGATACTTTTGTTACTGACAAGTAGACCTTTTACTGTTAGACATGAATAATCTCTGCAAAGAGTCGAATTATCTCTACCAGAGTCAATATGAGACAAAAACACATCATTACGCGATACTTTTGTTACTGAAAAGTAGGCCTTTTACAGTTAGACATGAATAATTTCTGCAAAGGGTTGATTTATCTCTACCAGAGTCAATATGAGACAAAAACACATCATTACGCTATACTTTTGTTAATGAAAAGTCGACCTTTTACTGTTAGACATGAATAATCTCTGTAAAGAGTCGAATTATCTCTACCAGAGGCAATACACATCATTACGCGATACTTTTGTTACTGAAAAGTAGGCCTTTTACTGTTAGACATGAATAATCTCTACAAAAAGTCGAATTATCGCTACCAGAGTCAATATGAGACAAAAACACATCATTACGCGATACTTTTGTTACTGAAAAGTAGGCCTTTTACAGTTAGACATGAATAATTTCTGCAAAGGGTTGATTTATCTCTACCAGAGTCAATATGAGACAAAAACACATCATTACGCGATACTTTTGTTACTGAAAAGTAGACCTTTTACTGTTAGACATGAATAATCTCTGTAAAAAGTCGAATTATCTCTACCAGAGTCAATATGAGACAAAAACACATCATTACGCGATACTTTTGTTACTGAAAAGTAGGCCTTTTACTGTTAGACATGAATAATCTCTGTAAAGAGTCGAATTATCTCTACCAGAGTCAATATGAGACAAAAACACATCATTACGCGATACTTTTGTTACTGAAAAGTAGGCCTTTTACTGTTAGACATGAATAATCTCTACAAAAAGTCGAATTATCGCTACCAGAGTCAATATGAGACAAAAACACATCATTACGCGATACTTTTGTTACTGAAAAGTAGGCCTTTTACAGTTAGACATGAATAATTTCTGCAAAGGGTTGATTTATCTCTACCAGAGTCAATATGAGACAAAAACACATCATTACGCGATACTTTTGTTACTGAAAAGTAGACCTTTTACTGTTAGACATGAATAATCTCTGTAAAAAGTCGAATTATCTCTACCAGAGTCAATATGAGACAAAAACACATCATTACGCGATACTTTTGTTACTGAAAAGTAGACCTTTTACTGTTAGACATGAATGATCTCTACAAAAAGTCGAATTATCCCTATCAGAGTCAATATGAGACAAAAACACATCATTACGCGATACTTTTGTTACTGAAAAGTAGACCTTTTACTATTAGACATGAATAATCTCTGTAAAGATTCGAATTATCACTACCAGAGTCAATATGAGACAAAAACACATCATCACGAGATACCTTTGTTACTGAAAAGTAGGCCTTTTACTGTTTGACATGAATAATCTCTGTAAAGAGTCGAATTATCTCTACCAGAGTCAATATGAGACAAAAACACATCATTACGCGATACCTTTGTTACTGAAAAGTAGACATTTTACTGTTAGACATGAATAATCTCTGCAAGGAGTCAAATTATCTCTAGTGGGGAAGAAATTATTATTTCCTTTAAATGCAATATCGAAATTTAGACGTGGCTGCAGAGGTATGCATATAATTCTGAGATATTTTACTCTGTTGCTGTTTCGAGTACAAATGTTTATTGTTATTATTTTCAAAGACGTTCAGAATACGTTGTTAGTTGACAAAAGGTTTTAATTACCGTTGATATTCCTTTGTTCTCTGTGTAATCTCATTAGTTTGTATTTTGTAGGAAGATTTGTCGGCACCCAATTCTCGGGCTTACTGCTTTCTCTTCGATGCTGACATGCCAAAGCTTGTAGGACAAATATTTCCTCGTGCGAGGAACATGTCGAAAGCGCGTTTCGCGTTTCTCTTTCCTTCTTTATTGGCTTTTATCTTCTTGTTTCTTTCTTCCTATTCTGGGAAACATCGTTATAAGCCTCCCTTCACGATGAAATCTTTCTGGCGTGCGTTTAACGTCATATGCCCGCTGACAGGGATGTAATTTGTGACTTCGCTCTAAAAGACTTTCTGCAGCTTTTACAGTGACTGGAATTCTTAATTCCGAGCTTCTTAAGGCTTGCCTGTTTTGTCTTAAGGAATTCTTTCTTTCACACGGCTTTTATAGAGTGCGGATTACGTTAAAAAAAGACAGGGAAGGCTCTCCGATAAGCTCCTTCTCCACCTACCGCAGAATTTTCATTTAGTTGAGAGGAGGGTTATTATGTTTTAAAAATAACCTAACTAAATTTTAAATAAAAACCACTAAATCATTAACAGTACGTACTATAGCCAGTTGTGATCAACCTTCACTTGCAAAAAAGCTACTAATAATTCTGTTGTTATAAAATCAATGTCTTAAAAATGTTACAAATAGGGTTAATTCAAGGGGCGTCCAAAAGTAAGTTCAGTTTCAGTTTATCTCCGCTGCAGCGCTGCGATCGCAGTTCCGCACATGCGCGGTAGACCCTCTGTATCAAGGAGAAGAAACATGCGCCATTGTGAGATCGCTGTCAGCCACGTACGCTTTGTTGTGCTTGTTTACAATGTCGGTGTTGATTGAAAATCCCACCGCTTGTGAAATCAAATCTGTGATTCGCTTTCTGAATGCTAGGAAAGTGAAACCAATTGAAATTTGCGATGTTTACGGACAAAATGCGATGGGTGATACAATGGTGAGAAGATGGGTGCGACAGTTCAATGAAGGACGTAGTGAAGTGCACGATGAAGAACGAAGTGGGCGTCCATCTTTGGTTACAGAAGAACTGGTTCACGCCATTGATGAAAAGATCCAGGAAAACCGCAAGTTTACAATTAGTGCTCTCGCTATGGAATTTCCCCAAATCTCACGATCACTAGTTCATGAAATTGTTACCGAAAAACTGAAATTTCGTAAACTTTTCTCACGTTGGGTGCCAAAGATTCTTATTGAGCAACTCAAAACAAAACAAATGGGCAGTGCACTTCAGTTTTTGACCCGCTATGATGAAGGCGGCGAAGTATTTCTGACACAGATAGTCACAAGAGATGAAACTTGGGTTTCTTACGACACCCCTGAAAGTAAGCGTCAATCAATGGAATGGAGGCAAACCTCATCCCCAGCAAAGGTTAAGCCGAAACAAATCTTGACACATCGCACAGTGCCTTGGGACATTTAATGTCAGAGGTTCTACCACAATTCTTTGATGTACCTTACGCTTAACATCGATGTTCAAGTCACGTGCCTACTACTCAGTTCAAATGCTTGTAAATTTCCCTGAAAAACATTTGAATATCAAGAAACTGACTTCATTCTGTAGCGAGTGAAAATATGACAACAGAAAGCTGTCAATTGTCACTGCACTGTACCATGAGTTTTCTTGACTAATTGATGGTACTCTGCTGCAGCTAACAGATCCGAAATCGTGGTATTCCATTTATCCCGACTATTCCATAACACCATCCTATCTTTTGCTGATTGAAGAATATAATTTTAAGATCTCTTAATGTAAAATTATTAATTTTTAAGGTTATTTACTCATACACAATATAAAGAAAATACAATATTGCCTGTACGATATTTAATAATTTCAATTTCATCGCCCAAATTTTAATGAATCAAATTTTATTTGTTCCCTGAAATTTATCTAAATTGCCTCTGTCAAGATATCCTACAAACCCCTCCACAATTACTAATCCCTTTTGCATTACCAAACCCTTAAAATAATGAAGGCAGTAACGCTGTATCCAATTAGGTCTATTAGTGCTGACAAAGTTCAAGCGTCCCCTGCCAAACATTTTCCAACCGCTCTGCAGTTGGCCTGGGGGGGGGGGGGTAATTTTCATTATTTTACGAATAGAGAGGACAAATTCTTACAGTGTGTAACCCTTTCACCGTTTGTACGTCATATGGCGTCCAAGTTAAAATGCCCCAAACCGATATGGACGTGAATAGACGTCCTGCGCATATATGCATTTAATGCTCATTTAACGCCAATTATTTTAATCATCCTATTTTACTATAAATTTAAATTAGTTATATAAGGAATGTAAAGGTACCTTTAAAGGTTTCTTTTTGAATTTGTAACAGTAGTTTTGCGTTATGTTCAGAAAAATTATGAAACGTTTATTAATTTATACAAAAATGATTATGTAAATATATTTGGTAATTTAAATAAGTAAAAATATATGTAATTTCGTGATTGGCCGTAGTAATAATTGTATGACGTAATATTGTGACGTGGCATTAAATCGGCCAATCACAAAATTAAGAGAGGAGTAACGATAGTGACGAAAAATCAATAATATTAGTATATAGTTTTGTTTTGTAATGGTGAGTGTGATGAATAGTGGTGCAAGATCAACAATATTTAAATAATAGTTGGGTGCCCGATTTCACCAACAAATGTTAAAACTTAACACGAGTTTAGCAATTGTTAAAACAAAAATTGCATTTCACCACCAAGTGTTAGCGTAACACAAGTGTTAAACCTCATGTTAAACTAACACGCCGAATTTCTAATGTTAAGTCCTTAACAATTGTAAATAGTCAAGATGGCGAGCATGAACTCAGTTGTTGATGTGGATTTGCTATATTTAAGATCGTCTAAATGGCATTCATGATAGAGTACGGCCTATGAGGAGAAATGATTTTGAGGAACTATCAGAAGAAAACTGTTTTACGGAGGTATAGACTGTCAAAACATGTTGTTATGAAGGTTACTGCGGAAGTACAAGAGAGGTTAGAACATGCATCGAAAGGAAGATGATGATCTCGCCTTTGCTTCAAGTATTAATAACTTTGTGATTTTATAATTCACTGAATTATGTGGATAATACACTGTCCACCTCCCGTCTTGAAACGTCCAAGTCACTCGTCACTTGTCCTTCTTCGCACCTCGTTTTAAATTTACGTAATAATGAGTTAGAACATACATCGAAAGGAATATGCCAATCTTGCCTTTGCTTCAAGTATCAATAACCTTACGATTTTATAATTCACTGAATTATGTGGATAATACATTGTCCACCTCCCGTCTTGAAACGTCCAAGTCACTCGTCACTTGTCCTTCTTCGCACCTCGTTTTAAATTTACGTAATAATGAGTTAGAACATACATCGAAAGGAATATGCCAATCTTGCCTTTGCTTCAAGTATCAATAACCTTACGATTTTATAATTCACTGAATTATGTGGATAATACACTGTCCACCTCCCGTCTTGAAACGTCCAAGTCACTCGTCACTTGTCCTTCTTCGTACCTCGTTTTAAATTTATGTAATAATGAGTTAGAACATACATCGAAAGGAATATGCCGATCTCGCCTTTGCTTCAGGTATCAATAACTTTGCGATTTTATAATTCAGTGAATTATGTGGATAATACGCTGTCCACCTCCCGTCTTGAAACGTTCAAGTCACTCGTCACTTGTCTTTCTTCGCTCCTCGTTTTAAATTTACGTAATACTGAGTTAGAACATGCATCGAAAGGAATATGCCGATCTCGTCTTGGCTTCAAGTATCAATAACTTTGTGATTTTATAAATCACTGAATTATGTGGATAATACGCTGTCCACCTCCCGTCTTGAAACGTTCAAGTCACTCGTCACTTGTCCTTCTTCGCTCCTCGTTTTAAATTTACGTAATACTGAGTTAGAATATACATCGAAAGGAATATGCCGATCTCGCCTTTGCTTCAAGTATTAATAACTTTGTGATTTTTTAAATCACTGAATTATGTGGATAATACACTGTCCACCTCCCGTCTTGAAACGTTCAAGTCATTCGTCACTTGTCCTTCTTCGCTCCTCGTTTTAAATTTACGTAATACTGAGTTAGAATATACATTGAAAGGAATATGCCGATCTCGCCTTTGCTTCAAGTATTAATAACTTTGCGATTTTATAATTCACTGAATTATGTGGATAATACACTGTCCACCTCCCGTCTTGAAACGTTCAAGTCACTCGTCACTTGTCCTTCTCCGCTCCTCGTTTTAAATTTACGTAATACTGAGTTAGAATATACATTGAAAGGAATATGCCGATCTCGCCTTTGCTTCAAGTATTAATAACTTTGCGATTTTATAATTCACTGAATTATATGGATAATACACTGTCCACCTCCCGTCTTGATGCGTTCAAGTCACTCGTCACTTGTCCTTCTTCGCTCCTCGTTTTAAATTTACGTAATACTGAGTTAGAACATGCATCGAAAGGAATATGCCGATCTCGCCTTTGCTTCAAGTATTAGTAACTTTGTGATTTTATAATTCACTGACTTATGTCGATAATACATTGTTCACCTCCCGTCTTGAAACGTTTAAGGCACATGTTCTTCGCTCCTCGTTTCAAATTTACGTAATACTGACAAGTTGTTTGGTGCTTCTAGTAGTGACACATGCATTTGAGTTAAATTCGTTTCCAATATTTTCCCCACGACATCTTTCTCTTTTACATTCACTGCATCCGTCCTCTTATTTTCCAGGATATCGTTACACTTCGTCACCAATTCAATTAACAGTTCTTTCTCCGTCGATGAGAAATTTGTCTCACGGCTTTATTTATGATTTTGTTTATCCGCCATTTGTGCAGACGAAAATGAAAACAAAAACGCATCGGAGTGCGTTCAGAAAATCATCCATAGCCTTCTATAGTTGTGATATTTACAAGTTTCTTGGCGTTAACACAGGTTTGTAAACATTTTAAGAAATCAGTATGGTGAAATGCAAGAAATTTAACATTAGTTTTAGCGCTGTGACAGTTGTTACGTTACATTTGTTAACGTCGATTTTAACATCTGTTGGTGAAATCGGGCACTAGTCTGTTTAATTATAACAAAGTAAGAATTTATCGATATGTTGGAAGTGACTGGGAAAGGAAGTTCAAGTAAAATGTAATCTAAATAATACAATTAAATAGTTACAAAATTTGACTTCTACGAAACTTTATTCCGAACAAGATTCCCATGACTCTTATTTAATCAAGCACAATCATCAAGAAACAAATTAAAATACAACGAATTTGTTATTTCTGGCTTCTCGACGTGGATCTTCGAAAAGTCAAAGTGCATCCCATCTCAAACATAGAAATCCCGCACCAAATTGCGCCTGAACGTGTGGCTGATTAACATGGAGACAAATTAACGACGAATAGTCAAAATTCCTGTCCCAAATTGTACACCTCCAATCCTGGATAAACATCCAAGGGCACATCTGCAGATCCACACCAAATAATATTGGTTTCTTTGCGAACTTCCTTTTCACAACACACTACACATTTTCGAAATGGTTGCGACATTTTTGGTTGTGGGTGGTATCCTTTTAGGAAAGTGTTTTCTCTCAAGTATGAGGGGTGATGTCGTGGTGAATTTCTTACCTCCCCCCCCAGTATAAAGAGGCCTCTGAGTATTATAATACTCAACTCAACTCGATGCTGGCGGGCTGTTTGGAACAGCCCGAAGGGTGGTCAAGTCGTGTACCTGCTCTGGAAAGAGCTTAACCACGTAGTGGCGGGATGTGGATGTTGCAGGATGACGGATGTGAATTAAGTGGGGTTAGTGTAGGGAGGTAGCTTGTTGCTCCTCAGGGAATGATGAACCGGGTGCTACAGACAGCGTGCACCGCTGGTAGATTAGTTAATAAACTAGGAAGAAGGTATGTATAATTTTGAGTTTTCCAGAATAAATATTGGATAGCTGTAATTTAGTTTAGGCTGGAATGGAGATCATGTGGTTACCGGAAATGACCGCAAGACATGCGGGGTAACCGGTATCGCTCTAAGCGACGCTCACGAGGTACATAATCCCCAACGGATCTGACAAGGGCGCTCTGATGTTGGGGCAAACCCTCGAAGAATTTTGTCGCCCGGCGCCTAATTTCATCCTCCACATATCGGAGGGATGAAGCCTCGTGAAGTAGTCTCACGGGGAACCTTGTGCATACAGAATAAATAATCCGAAGAAATTTATTCTGTGCACGTTGTAGCAGAACTAGGTGTGAGCCTGCGGCCATACCCCAGACTTCGCACGCATAGAGCATGACAGGGAGGACCATGCCATAAAATGGCGCAACTGTAGGGAAACAGACATCGCAGACCGAAGCACAGGGTAAAGCGATGCCACGGCACCACACGACCGATGAGCTTGCTCCTGGATGTGCTCCCGAAAAGTTAGGCCCTTGTCCAGCTTGACTCCCAAGTACTTGATTGAATTCTCCCAATTGATCCCTTGCCCAAAGTAGGTGAATGTGGGTAAGTTGGCGGGAAAGCGGCGCTTGGTGAACAGTATCGCTTGGCTTTTCTCCGTGTTAATAGACAATCGCTAAAGCGTGCACCAATCCTGGAGGAGGATTAGATAACGTTGGATGGGATTGAAGGTTCTGCGTGGGTGTCTGTTTGTTGAAAATAGCAGCACGTCGTCAGCATATTGTGCTATGTTGACGTGCTGTTCAGTGGGAAGGTCAGCCACATAGACGGTATAGAGCGTCGGGGATAACACAGAACCTTCGGGGATTCCGCCCCGGATAGACACTGTGACAGTGAAGAATCTATGTTTTAGGAAAGAATGTAGAAGATATAAGACTTGAGTGGGTAGCTCCAGTTGGATGAATTTGTACAGAAGACCCGCGTGCCAGGTCGTAGAGAAGGCCTTTTCCACGTCCAGAGAAACTGCCGAGGTGAATGCCTTGTCCTGGAAACCCAGGGCTGCAGCCTCCCCCGCGAGCAGCAACTGCTGTGACGTAGAATGCCCAGGACGAAAGCCAAACAGGTGAGGAGGGATGGCTTGAATGTCTCCCAGAAGGGGGGACAGGCGGGCTTATAATACTCAATTAGGTTACGATCTCTTTATACGCGCAAGTACAGGTAGATGAATGCCCTGCATGAATTTACAGCTTTGAACATTACTAAAAATTGTGCATGGTTACATCCAGTGGTATAAAATACTTTTTGCCATTTAACTGTTTTCCGTAAAGAGGGATAGCTAGTAATAGCTGATCCGCAACACCCATATTTGACCCGCCATTCCCCCAAACAATGGAGTAGCTAACATGCCATCTGTAAACCAGTACACGTCACTGCTACAGATGTATTATTTTATCTTGACAGGAATCCTGCGTGGTAGGGATGAGTAGCAACTGTGGTGGGGATAGTGCACCTATCGCCACAGTGTGTCACACGCGTAAGGTTACGAGAGGGGAGGGCGGTGCATAAGGTGCCTAAAAAAAATTTCATTCTCAAAGACAGTTTTGCAGCTCTTATAAACTAAGTTGTAATTCTTACTAGGGCAGTAATCTCCACGCTTTTGTTGGATCTTAAATAGTACATAGGCGTTTGGAACAAAACCCTGTTCTCCTCCAGCAGGCTTGATAAACAACTGTCGGCCTTTCAATATCGCTGCAGAGTCCCTGTAACGTATTTCACTCCAGGCATATGGTCCAGTATGTGCTGTATTTATATAAGTTTCATCCATATAAACTATATAAACTTCACTTCGATATCTCCGAATATTTCGTAAATACTTAAGCCTTTTTGCACGTATGGTGCGATGTTCGATTAAAATTTGTCTGTCACGCTTGGTGTTTTTTCAAATAATCCTAGCTTCAAAAGAACTCTTCTTAATGTTCAGACACTGCCTTGGAAGTCAGTAGAATTTTTAGCTTCATAAGCAATTTCTTCAAAGTTGCTCTTTGTTTTTCTGTGCTTTAAAAATTATTCATAGTTCGCCTAGCTACTTCTGAATTAAAACATCCAAATTAGATTTTGTGCATGTTCTTAATCTTTGTTTACTGGGCATAGAGAAGGACGTTGTTGCACTAGCACCAATGGCTTTTCTTTCCTTAATAACTCTCCTAAACTGCTTTCAGACACAACTGTTGCCTCAGATACCCTTCCCCAGATTTTTATAGCTGACCCAGACCATTGTTCCTTTTTTATAAATGTATGGATATTGGTTATTGCTTCTCGTGTTTTTAAATATAGCACTTTATTTCCTAATGTGCTGCTAGGAGGCGTCATTTATAAATACCCTCTTGGAACCAGGAGACAAGCACATTTTGAAACAAGCTGTAGTGTTACCGAGTACTTCTGCACGTGTTTAGTTGCTCGCAACTGAGCTGCCCTCCCCTGCAGTTGCAACCGTTCTGAGGTGGACTCGTCCAGATACCACTGCGCATCGCTCTGCACTTTTCAAGACAAAAAAATACATCTGTACGTATGTCGTAAAGATCTCCTTTATAATCGCACAAGAAATCTTCCAGATTTTCTACAGTAATATGAGAAGCCTGTACACATCATACCCAAGCTAATTTATTTGCTACATTACGGGGATAAGCCATGGTTAACATTGAAATTTAACAATTTCAGATGTGCCATTCATTTAGCTCTTGATAGCTATAAGAAATCACTCTAAGTCCAAGTCGATACTGACAGGCTGTTAAGAGCCAGAAAGTTTTTGCTGCATACCCTCCCAGGTTTTGGGTCTGACCGCAGGTTGATAATTTTGATGGTTACAGGATGAGGTGGGATTATTTTATTGAGGAAATTTTTGAGGTAACCTTTCGCTCCTCTTTGTCTTGTACAGGTTGCCAAACCGCCTTTTTGTTTCCACCCTGGTGTTTTATTTTGCTAAAGTGGGGTAAATTTTGTAGCCAAACAGCTCATTTGGAGATTTTTTGAAATTTAGCTTATGCTGCTGTAAGGATTAACTCCTTTGTTACCTCGGGTGCCCGTAAGCCATACGGGGCACCCGGTAAAGCCTGAAGCGGCGTCTCGTAGCGTCGTAATCTACTAGAGACCGAACCAGGGTGCTTCCCTGAGCTGGAATTTGAGCGTAGAATTTTGTCGCCCGGCGCCTAATTTCGTCCTCCACGTATGGGAGAAGAGAAGCTTCGTGAAGCAAACTCACGGGGAAAGAACGGCCCACAGAATAGATGGATCGGAGTCCTCTGTTCTGTGCACGCTGAAGGTATGCTATCCAGCTATCGGCAGCCATGCCCCAGATTTCACAGGCGTACAACATGAGTGGGATTATCAGCGCTCGAAAGAGGTGTAGCTTTAAGCGGACTGGCATCGAGCCCGAACCAGCATTATGTTCAGAGAGGCAATAGCCCCCTGTACCCGTGCCGATAGTTCCCTGATGTGTCCGCGGAAAGTTAGGCCTCTATCAAGTTGAACGCCCAGGTACTTGATAGAATTAGTCCACTCTATCCTTCGGCCTCTAAAGTGGAAGTTGGGGCAGTCAGCGGGGGTGTGGTTCTTTGTAAGAAAAATGGCGTGGCTTTTCTCCGGATTTACGGACATCCGCCAACGCCTACACCACTCTTGTGTGAGACGGAGGTGTCTCTGAATTGGGTTGAAGGTTCTGAGTATATGTCTGTTTTTGCAGAACAACAACACGTCGTCAGCGTACTGTGCCATTTCGACCTGTGGTTGAGTTGGAAAGTCTGCCAGAAATCACTCTGAACACAGAGGGAATATAAACAACTAAAATACAGTGCAAAAACAGCTGAATAAGGCTACCAGAAACCTTGGTTGAGAAACACTGTAATAACAGATGCTGACATAGAGTTTTCCTTCCAGCGTGTGAGTGTAATGCAACATATACTCGTATGATTATCGCTTGGTATAGCATAAATAAACTAAACCTGAACCGGAGAAGTCGCTTGCGTAGCTATACATACATTGGCTCGTATACCAGTGGCGGCTGGTGGGTTAAATTATTGGTGGTGCACAAATGAAAAATAAAATACAGAGTAGTAATGACTCACCTATTTATACAGATTCTCTGCTCTACTCTCCTTAGACCTGGCGAATCTATCGATAACTTTTGCGTTGAAGTCGCTGATCTTCATAACAAAATCTCTCTCAATTGAAAGCATTGCTAATGCTGACAATCGGTCCTGTGACATCGTGTTCCTAAGGAAAGTTTTTATTCTTTTTAAAGTTGAGAAACAGCATTCTGCTTCAGCGGTAGACATTGGCATAGTTAACAGTACTCGGAGGAGTTTGACATATTCGCTGAATGTAGTACATAAATTGTTTTCCTTATTGAAGTCCATCAGGCACAAAGTGCCGGACATTCCACGAAATTCCTCTCGACTGTAAATTACAGTCAGTTCTGTACGAATTTTTGTTCCAATGATAAAAGGATAGAACCTTATTGTTTCTCTAAGGGAATCCTCTGGAAATGTCTTAGAAATTTTCTTGATGAAACAAAGTTGAGGCTACCAGATGCCCCGTGAAGATAAATCTCCCCTTTGCTTCTCTAAGAATGTCACATACTTCAAGAGCTTCTCTTCTTTTCACATCATGATCTTCTATTCTTCTCTTAATTGCAGTTTCTTCGTGTTCCTCGATATCCACGCTATTTCTTACCTTTTGCACTTCCCTTTCAAATGCGTTTAGCTGGGCGATGGCAAATGTGGCATTGCAGTCTCGTTTCTGCAGCTGACTGTACAAAATGTCCACATGTGACTTGATCTTGTAGAAGAAAGACAGCCAGAATACAAAATTATAATCTTTCAAAGTGGTCATAAACCCAGAAGCCTGAACAAGTGTGTCGTTGTTGTTTAACAGAGCTCTCTTCTGAATAACCTCCATGCATTTAATTAAATTCTCCCTGTGTTCGAAAAGCAGAGCACACAGAAGCTAAGCCTGAAGGTCACGCTATAGCCGTTGCTAAGAGTAGGAGGAGCTAGGTTTATAAACCTCCATTTAAGCAATGTATAAGAAGCCCCTTCCATCTCTTCACCTTCCCGCAACCCCCTCAGAGAACCCACATTTGGGCGAAATCTTAGGTTAACACTTCGCTGCAAACCTGGCGGCTCCTACAGCTAATCACTGTTTATTTCGACTTCTGCGGTCATGGGCAGCTACAGACGATAAGCGTAATTTAAACATGTTTGTACATAAAACAATGCAAACAAGTACAGCTTTAATATGCAAAATGCACCTATAGTATACTCAGAATCAGAGGGTGTAGCGCAAACCTGCAACCTTATGGAGGAACCGCCCCTGTCGTATACACACAAAACAAAATGATTCAAATATTAGGCGCGTTCGGCACAAAGAATGGCTTTTGCTACAGTGAAACAAAGAAGTGAAATTTGAACGATTTGTTAATGTAGTCTCTACTTTATTGTTATTGTAGATTTATACTGCCTTTAATGGGTTTTAAACCAATTTTTGTTTCGTTTAAATAACTTAATAAATACGGAAGATATGGAATTGCATTTATGATGCATTTTTACAGCATTTAACAATTTAAATGTCTTGTTCTGTTTATTGGGTGTCCGTTTCCGGCCCCTGAAGGGTTTAAATGGCCATCAGTGAAGCGGGTCAACTTATGAATGTTGTTAAAGAAAATATCTGTTTTGAAGGTAGAAGGACACATTCTAAAGAATATTTAAAGAAATGGGATATTATTACGTACGATGTTCTGATGTTTTGATGGTCAGACTGTACTCTACTATATTCCTGCTTTCTCTGACTTCTAAACCAAGCAACCTTCCATAGCAACTGCACTTATACGTCAGACACAAATGCTATATTTGGTGATACTACTGTATCTCAGATTTAATACAAGCTTCCTGCATCAGTTCAATTATTCTCGTTTCTCAAACACCTAACTGGCTAGAGACAGACATATCACACAAGTAAACAGTTACTTCATATAACGTTTATCAGCATAACTGCAGAGATGCCAAAAGGTCTTCAATGTAAGTGCTTTCCTTCCTTCAATGTCGCCGAAGGTAAACGCACGAAGGTGCTAAATCTACAGGACCTGCTGGGAACTCAAAGGCACCTCATCGTGCCGCCAAGTCTAACCTTAGGTTCTCGTAGACGAAATCAATAGTGGTATGACGGTATCCACAGCGTTCTTAGAATAACGCACGCTTCCATAAACTATCTCCTCTCATTTCCAGGAAATTTACGTTCAAGAAAGAACATTTGTACACATCTGTAGCGTGGTACCGTGTCCGCCTCACGTTCAAGAGGTATCGAGATCGAATCACGGTCACAGTGAGTTATTTGGATCAGGTTTTCACCGCAGTTTTACCTTATCCTGAAAGATGAATGTCTGGTAACTGTAAGCTCTATGTACCCTGTACTCATTTGAACATCATTTCATTCATTGTCCGATATGACTTAACGTTGGAGGTTTTCTCTTATCCTGAAAGATGAATGTCTGGTAACTGTAAGCTCTATGTACCCTGTACTCATTTAAACATCATTTCATTCATCGTCCGATATGACTTAACGTTGGAGGTTTTCTCTTATCCTGAAAGATGAATGTCTGGTAACTCTAAGCTCTATGTACCCTGTACTCATTTGAACATCATTTCATTCATCGTCCGATATGACTTAACGTTGGAGGTTTTCCCTTATCCTGAAAGATGAATGTCTGGTAACTCCAAGCTCTATGTACCCTGTACTCATTTGAACATCATTTCATTCATCATCCGATATGACTTAACGTTGGAGGTTTTCTCTTATCCTGAAAGATGAATGTCTGGTAACTGTAAGCTCTATGTACCCTGTACTCATTTGAACATCATTTCATTCATTGTCCGATATGACTTAACGTTGGAGGTTTTCTCTTATCCTGAAAGATGAATGTCTGATAACTCTAAGCTCTATGTACCCTGTACTCATTTGAACATCATTTCATTCATCATCCGATATGACTTAACGTTGGAGGTTTTCTCTTATCCTGAAAGATGAATGTCTGGTAACTCCAAGCTCTATGTACCCTGTACTCATTTGAACATCATTTCATTCATCGTCCGATATGACTTAACGTTGGAGGTTTTCTCTTATCCTGAAAGATGAATGTCTGGTAACTCCAAGCTCTATGTACCCTGTACTCATTTGAACATCATTTCATTCATCATCCGATATGACTTAACGTTGGAGGTTTTCTCTTATCCTGAAAGATGAATGTCTGGTAACTGTAAGCTCTATGTACCCTGTACTCATTTGAACATCATTTCATTCATCGTCCGATATGACTTAACGCTGGAGGTTTTCCCTTATCCTGAAAGATGAATGTCTGGTAACTCTAAGCTCTATGTACCCTGTACTCATTTGAACATCATTTCATTCATCGTCCAATATGACTTAACGTTGGAGGTTTTCTCTTATCCTGAAAGATGAATGTCTGGTAACTCTAAGCTCTATGTACTCTGTACTCATTTGAACATCATTTCATTCATCGTCCGATATGACTTAACGTTGCAGGTTTTCCCTTATCCTGAAATATGAATGTCTGGTAACTCTAAGCTCTATGTACCCTGTACTCATTTGAACATCATTTCATTCATCGTCCGATATGACTTAACGTTGGAGGTTTTCTCTTATCCTGAAAGATGAATGTCTGGTAACTCTAAGCTCTATGTACCCTGTACTCATTTGAACATCATTTCATTCATCGTCCAATATGACTTAACGTTGAAGGTTTTCTCTTATCCTGAAAGATGAATGTCTGGTAACTCTAAGCTCTATGTACCCTGTACTCATTTCAACATCATTTCATTCATCGTCCGATATGACTTAACGTTGGAGGTTTTCTCTTATCCTGAAAGATGAATGTCTGGTAACTCTAAGCTCTATGTACCCTGTACTCTTTTGAACATCATTTCATTCATCGTCCAATATGACTTAACGTTGGAGGTTTTCTCTTATCCTGAAAGATGAATGTCTGGTAACTCTAAGCTCTATGTACCCTGTACTCATTTGAACATCATTTCATTCATCGTCCGATATGACTTAACGTTGGCGGTTTTCTCTTATCCTGAAAGATGAATGTCTGGTAACTCTAAGCTCTATGTACCCTGTACTCATTTGAACATCATTTCATTGATCGTCGGATATGACTTAACGTTGGCGGTTTTCTCTTATCCTGAAAGATGAATGTCTGGAATCGCTAAGCTCTATGTACCCTGTACTCATTTGAACATCATTTCATTCATCGTCCGATATGACTTAACGTTGGAGGTTTTCCCTTATCCTGAAAGATGAATGTCTGGTAACTCTAAGCTCTATGTACCCTGTACTCATTTGAACATCATTTCATTCATCGTCCGATATGACTTAACGTTGGAGGTTTTCTCTTATCCTGAAAGATGAATGTCTGGTAACTCTAAGCTCTAAGTGCCCTGTAGTGATTTGAACATCATTTTAGTTGCTAAACTTCACGAAATTGTTCAGATCTGTTCTTGAACATACTATAACATATCATTAAAAGGATTTTGGAGGTTGTATGGACAAGGCTTCCTTCACTGAAGTTCCAGAAGATTTTCAAAGTTGAACCACAGTTTTAAGGCTAACTTCAGTTTTTCTAACTTCAAACGCACCGGTGCCACTTTGATTCCTAAACACACACAGCAATGGCGGCTAATGATATCTTCTGAGAAAACATCACACTGCATGTTCCACAGAAATTTCACACTATGAAAACAATGCGCATATCTCAATTGTTTCGAAGGAACCTGTATAAATGTTTGTTCTGTGGCTGAACTCAGAGACATTTTCGTATTGCTATTGAAACGATAGGACATTGTTTTCAATCCTTACATCTTAGAATATTTAAGGAAAGTAATATGTCTGAATACATTTACCTCTTTTTTCTGATAACACGTAGTGGTTTATTGTATACTGTGAGGACAGATTCTTGAGCTCTTTGCAAAATCCTTCCCCCGGTTCTGACCATGAAGCTCGATATTTTGCTGTGTCCATGGAGACGCGGTAAATGCCGGCCATTCCCTCTCTAATGTCCCATGAAATATCAGATTACACTCGCAGCGCGAAACTGGCAAGCGGATGTCCGAATGTTCACAAGCCCCTGTTCTATTGGGCCCGTAGATTGTTAGTCGTTCGTAGTTATCTTCAGCAGTGTGTGTCTAATAAATAAGTGTATATAGGACCGCTTTGCTTGGCTAACGTACGGATAATCAAAGGTAATTTTTGATGGATAGGGTCAACATGAAAAATTCAATGCCATGACCGGGATTTGAACCACGGATCTCCTGGTTTCCGTCCAGTCGCTCTTAACCTTTGAGCTACCATGGCCAACATGCTGTCCTGACATTAAATTCTCAAGTTGACTCATATTTCCCCGGTAGACCACCAGGGGCTCTCGCATTCGAGATACACCGTTTGTGGCGACTTACTATTGTAAGTACTTAAGTAACAGGCTTCGTGATTTAACTTTCCATCAATTAACTAAAATAAAAAAGTTAAAGGTTTTGGAAGGAAGTGAGAACTAGACTGTAAGACATATATAGGCAAGAGATATGGGAATGAAAGATTTTTTTTTGAAATTTTATAAAAAATTAAAGACAGAACGGGGTAGGGGGAAAAACAAGGGGCGTCCAGTAAGTTCTGTTTCAATTTATCTCCGCTGCAGCGCTGTGATCGCAGTCCCGCACGTGCGCGGTAGTGCTGTGTATCAAGCAGAAGAAACGTGCGCCATTGTGAGATCACTGTCAGCCACGTACGCTTTGTTGTGCTTGTTTACAATGTCGGTGTTGATTGAAAATCCCGCCGCTTGTGAAATCAGATCTGTGATTCATTATCTGAATGCTAGGAAAGTGAAACCAATTGAAAGTTATCGGCAAATGCTCGATGACAAAAGGTGTTGTGTTTCTTCACGACAACGCACGACCACACACTGCAAATGCGACGAAAAACATACTACAGGGATTTGGCTGGGAAGTGTTTGACCACCCCCCGTTCAGCGCTGACCTCGCTCCTAGCACTTTCATCTGTTTTTGCATCTCAAATCCTTCCTTGGCGGTCAACACTTCAACAATGACGAAGAGCTGAAAGAAAATGTTTCCAACTGGTTGAAGACAAAGGTGGCAAACTTCTATGAAGAAGGTATACAAAAACTTGTGCCTCGCTATGACAAATGCCTGCAAAATTTCGGAAGTTATGTGAAAAAGTAGTTTAAGAGTTATAGAAATATGAGCAGCATGATTGAATATTTAGACTGAATTTTTGACTGCGGAAGGTGAAACGCCAATTCGCATTCACGAAAAGCTAAAAAATGTCTATGGTGATGCAGCGGTAGATGTCAGCACTGTTAGACGATGGGTACGTAGCTGTAACGAAGCTGAAGGGCAAACACCATTGGCAGATAAAAAGCGAAGCAGCAGTGACTCCATGTAACATTCAGCGAGTCGATGACATCATTCGTGGTGATCGCCGGGTAACAACAGGTGAATTGTGTCGCATTACCTCCCTCAGTAAAGGCAGTGTGATGACGATTATTCTACAACTGGGTTACTCAAAAGTTTGTTCACGTTGGGTACCAAGAATGTTAACCGCCCGAAACAAAGAAACAAGGAAAACAATAGCCTCCGAATACTTGCAGCGCTTCAATTTGGAGGGAGAGGAGTTTCTGGAAAAAAAATTTACTGGAGACGAAACGTGGGTTCAGTTTTTTTAACCTGAATCAAAGAGGCAGTCAATGGAATGACATCACACAACGTCATCGAAGAAAAAAACATCAAAACTCAGCGGTCGGCAGGGAAAGTTACGGCTACAGTGTTTTGGGATGCAGAGGGTGTGCTTATGATTGATTTTTTGGAGCAGGGATGCACAATAAATTCTGTCCAATACGTCAGAACTCTCAAAAACCTGAAAGCACGCCTTCGCCGAGTTCGCCCAACAAAAACTATGGCGGATGTTCTTCTTTTGCATGACAATGCAAGACCACACACCAGCCGTTACACCACTGCAGAAATTGAGAAATTGGGATGGCAAGTCTTACATCCCTGACCTGGCACCATCAGACTTTCATCTGTTCGGGCCACTAAAGGAAGCTCATCGTGGGATTCATTTTGAAGATGAGGAGGCTGTGAAAACGTCCGTGCGTCAATGGCTTAGGAAGCAAGACCATGTGTTTTACCACACTGGAATACATGCCCTAGTTAAAAGGTGGACCAAAACGTGGAAAAGGACGGAGATTATATTGAATAGTGACAAATTAATCGTCAATGTTGTAGTTTTCAAGCTATGTAAATTGGACTCAATTTGCTTGGTAATTAAAGGAGAAAAAAATAGTAGGCATTACTTTTTGACCTACCCTCGTAGTATTGTACTATATTCCTCCCTTATCTGACCTCCCATAACAACTGCACTCATTTGTCAGAGAGTTAATACAAATGTCTGATGCGGCACACCTCATATTAAACTTAAATACGGCACAAGTAACAACGTGAGCCAGGCTGTATAATTCAGTACGTTGAAGAACAGAGGCAGTCATGAACGTGTTCAGGGATACCTTTATGAGGATGGTAGCTGCGTGAAGAAGAAGCAAGGAGATCTAATTTAACATTTATAAGCTTTCTTCCTGGTTCGGCCCGCACCGACATTATAAAAGAACCACGACTCGAGGCGTCTCCGACTTACAAGACAGCAATATGAATACGGAATGTGAAGGGAACTCGTACAGTATGCCAGTCCACTGTATCACGTAGCTTGTCCACATAACGTAACCAAGGAGATCATTTGAAATGTTCTTAGCAGCTCACGCCAACACAACCGACCACGGTGGCTCAGTCAGTGTCGCATTCGACCCAGAGAACACTTTCCTTTGGTGACTTCCCATTCATTTCCTTTCACCATTACTTAATGATGTTCATGCAAATCGAATAAGGGCATATACGAAGGCTGTTCAATAAAGAATGATCATAATTTTTACGGTCATCATTTTTCGCACTAAAATTCAATCTTATTATATTCTCTTAGCTTAATGTGAAACAAACACGTCGTAGTAGTTTCATTGTTGGTACTCCTGGTTCCTGCCTGTGAGGACCAGGCAAGTTCAGACATGTTCAATATCGCCTACCACTGCAATGGAACAGTACGCGGATTTGAAATTCTGCTTTTGTCTCAACAAATCTTCAGTTGATGCCTATACAATGTTACAGGAGGCTTATGGAGAGTCTGTTCTTCCCTACAGCACAGCTCGAAGGTGGTTTAAAATGTTTAAAGAGCGGAGATAGTCAATTTCAAAGGAAGGTGAAACCTGTGCTCCAGTTACTGTTCTTACTGAAAAAAAAACATCAACACTGCTGCTGCCATTGTGAGAGAGAATTGACGAATTAACTTTAGATCACTTTCTGAAATACTCAACATTTCATTGGGTGCCACCCACACGTTGGTGACAGAAACATTACACATGAGACGTGTTTGTGCGTGATGGGTACCAAGACTGTTGATTCCCGAACAAAAGGACATTCGCATGCAGGTCTGCATACAGTTAAAGTTGATGTTAGAGGAAGATCCGGAGTTTCTTTCAAACGTAATCACTGCTGATGAAACTTGGCTACATCATTTTGATCCTGAGAGCAAACAGCAAAGCTCTGTGTGGAAATCTCCTTCATCACCAACCCCACAAAAGAGCAAAAGTGGTTGCTTCTGGTGGGAAAGTTATGGTCATCTCATTCTTTGATATTCATGCAATGGTTTATCAGCATGTTGTACCTGCACACACATCAGTAACTGGACAATACTACAGGGATGTCCTGAAAACATTGCAAGTCCATATCAGGCGCAAAAGACCACATTTACGTGAAGCAGGCTGGATGCTGTACCACGATAATGCGTGGCCGCATGTTGCCAATGTTGTTGCTGATATCTTGCACAAATCAACGTGAAGTGCATCTATAGTCTGGATTTAGCCCCATGTGACCTTTTTCTATTCCCTAACTTGAAGAAACGCCTTAGTGGGAGGCATTATCCATCATCAGAAGCAGTGGTGAAGGCTGCGGAGGCGATTTTGAAGGATCTCTCAAAAATGGTTTCCAGCATGTCTTTGAAGACTGACAGAAATGCTGGGACAAGTGCATCGCATTCAGGGGAGACTATTTTGAGAAGGACCATCAAAATTATGAGGCTGAGTAAAGGTACGTTGTAAAAAAAAGTTGTGATGGTTCTTTATTGTATGTATGAACTGTACAACGTTGCACGCACCGCATTGGCTGGTAGCCATAAAACAGCCACACCTAGCCTTATGTTCTGTCCTATTTTGTAGCTACCTTAATGCCATAAAGCAAAATAACTGCACTTACAATGTCCTTTATATAAAGTGAGAAGTGATTTATATAGATCAGGGTATGAAATGTTTACACATTAAAATTCGTTGTGGAGAAGGTGCTTTAATTAGAAGAAAGTCAAGGCTTAACCGAGGAATTAAGTAAATATTTATGGACAAATGAGAGTGAGATTTAGTGTAGAGTAAGTTCAAAGGGGAAGACTCATTTAGCATTCAGGACGGCTGGCTGTATTCCTTAATCACCGCACACACACACACACACACACACACACACACACACACACACACACACACACACACACACACACACACACACACAGACAGACATATGTTGCGCTTCATTGTGTGGTTGGGTAAGTCAAACGCGAACTGCTCTCTGCTCTAATGCCTTGTTGAATATGTACCTACTACAAATTACCACACAATTCAGCATTGTGTTCTCCCTGCCAGATATGCGTGTTGCGCAACGACCTAATTACACACGCACCTCGCCAGTTGTGTTCCATCTCATGCATATCTTAACAAAGCTGTACGGTATTTTATCACTCTTTTTAATTTTCTCTCCAACGCGTACTTAGCAGAGAAATTGTTACTTCTATTTAAATAATTTGACGTCGAGATTTCATTAGAATAGTTCCTTATCAGACTTGGGAGCTTAGTTGAGATATATTATCGAGTAAAAGCATTTATCAGCCGAGACCTTAGCGCCGAGAGAATGATAGACAACAAACCTCGCAATTAATCGTGAATTATTTTATAGATCGCAAATCCTTGCTTACTGTAAGTGGAGAAACCATCACAAAGGAAGTTACACGCGGCTGCCCACAAGGATCTGCGTGTAGTCCAGGTTTTTGGGTTATACTGTATGATGATCTGTTACAGAAACAACTGCCGTCAGATTGTAGTATTTTTGCTTATGCAGATGATGCTTTACTACTTGTTAAATCAAATGACGCTAAAATACTTGAAAAAAGAACTAATGAAGCACTTAAAATAATACACTCATGGGGAATTAAAAATAAAGTTATGTTTAATCCCTACAAAACCTTGGCGATGATTGTCACCAGAAGAAGAAAAATGGAGCCCATTACTCTTACCATGAATAACGTCAACTTGAAGGTGGTATCTACAGTAAAATACCTTGGCGTTATACTGGATTGTAAATTAACATTTCGATCACACTTTGATTACATTGCTGAAAGAGCCAGCAAGCTCCTTGGTGCGCTCGCAACAACAACAAGACCAACCTGGGGTCTGAATTCTAGTATTCTTAAAATTATATAATAAGGTGCTTTAGTGCCCCTAATTTTGTATGGTGTATCTGCATTCCAGGATGTTCTTAATAAAAATGAGCAGTTAAAAAACTTGCACAAATTCAAAGGAGATTCCTCCTTCGCATAATTCGAGGATATCGTACACTCTCCACTGATGCAGCTCAGATTATAGCTAACATCGAACCTTTGGTTCTCACTGGTTTATCAACAGCAACTATTACGAATTTAAGATGTGAACGTGAATGTGCGTCTTATCTGTCTCACTTAAAACTACAAATCCCGGAGCATCCTACCACAGCAGGTCACCCATCAAGTTTTGTTACCTGTTTAAAGGAAATATGTAATTTTCATGATTATTACATTAATACAGACGGTTCGCGTTACCAATTTGAAGATAATATATCTGCAGTAGGATGTGCTTTTGTTGTTTACGAAAACCAAACGGCACTAACTCACTCCATGTTTAAATTGTCACCTGAATGTTCTGTATTCCAGTCGGAGCTCTTAGCAATTAAAGAAGTTATAAAATGGTGTACTGTTAATGGGAACAGTGATTCACAATCAGCTCTACTCGCTATTAATGATAAATACAACTTAAATTCATTAGCACATGAAATCAAAACCTTGCTTCAAAACCATCCAGGACATATTTGCATGCGATGGCTTAAAGGACACAGTGGAATTTTAGGTAACGAGAGAGCTGATTGCTGCAGAATCCAATCTTCCTGTGACATACTCTTTATGTCCTATTTCTACTGTAAGGAGAATAATACATCAACATATTCTTGAAGAATGGAACCAACAATGGCTAACAACTCCAAATGGAAGTTTAACAAAAACATTATTTTTCCCTAGTGTATATGACAGAGGAAAATGTGAAACTCTTGTACCAAATTTTGTTTTGACACAATTTTTAAGTGGACATGGTAAATTTGGTGAATACTTATCACGTTTTCACTTATCATCTAACCCCAAGTGCATGTGTGGTGAAGAATTTCAAACTGTGGTTCATATCCTTTTCTGTTGTCCCATTTTCTGGAGAGAAAGACAAGAATTAATATTCAAGCTAGACTCTCTAGGAACTGAACTTTCTGCTCCGCTCACATCTTTGCTAATGAAGCCACAACAGTATAAGTACTTCATGATGTTTATAAACTCAGTGTTTAAACGTCTGAAATAGTTTAAATTAATATGCATCAGATTATAACATATCTTCTTCCTTCTAGTATATAAAATATTTTTGTTAAAATTGTGTATTTTTATGTATCAACTCTAACCCTAATATACCACTGTGTAAAATAGGGTTCATAAATCTGGATAAATAAATAAAAAAAAACTCGCAAGTTTATCAGTTTTCTAGGAAAAAATTGAATTTAATCATGAATTATAAAAGTTTTAAAAATTGTCTTAAAAAGATTTGGAATCGATGCTTTTGCTAGGTGTAAGATGATACTGGAGGCGTTGAATAGCGCAGAATGGTGACTATGGTGATGCAAAAATAACAAATGCCTAACAGTACTTTATGATAAAGAATACTTAAGTTTCAGGAAATGTTGAAGCTAAACACTTTCTTTTCTTTTTCAGATAACAACAGAAAAATTGAACATCGTATTAAGCAATCTACGAGGTAATGGATAGTCAAAGAGGTTATAATATTTGTTACGAGTTCTTTGTTTTGTAATTTTCGTGCTCCAACATTTAATCATATTGGACGTTGAATGAAATAGGTGAAATGATGCTCAAATGCGTCCGGCGTCCATTGAGGATAGAGTTACCCGACATTGGTCTTTCAGGATAAGGGAAAAACCCGGAAAGAAACTTTATCCAGGTAACTCACCCTGACCCAGATTAAAACTCGGGACCTCTAGAACGTGAAGCAGACACGCTACCATCTAAGCTACCAGGGCGGGCGAAGTACGAGAGTGGTCTGAAAGCTTTGCAACCTCAACATGAAGATGGCAGCACTTTGTAAATAAAAGCTAGTGCATTTCATTCTTCATCTGTTGACAGATACTCACCAAAGTTTCAGCCATTTAGGAGTGAGTAGATGTGAGTGTTTCATGAAAATGGACAAAATCGAGTATCGAGCTGTCATTAGATATTTGCTTTTGAAAGGCAATACGCCTACACAAATCAAAGATAAGTTGGATTCTGTGTATGGGGACTCTGCACCATCATTCACCACAGTGAAATTTTGGGCAGCTGAATTTAAACGTGGCCGTAAGAGCTTGGGAGACCATGAACGTTCGGGACGTCCAAAAACAGCAACTACAACGCCAAAGTTCAACAAATGGTGCTAGACGACCGCCGAATTAAAGTGAGAGAGATAGCAGAGGTTATGAACATGTCAAAAGAACGCGTTTGTCACATGTTAAATCAACATTTAGACATGAGAAAGCTGTCTGCGCGTTGGGTGCCGCGTTTGTTCACGTTAGACCAAAAACGAGTTCGAATGAACATTTCCAACGTTCTGTTGGCGCAGTTTAGGCGCAATAAATCCGAGTTTTGGTGCCGATTAATTACTGTACACGAAACTTGTATACGCCATTATACGCCCGAAACAAAAATACAGTCCGAACAGTTATCTGCTAAGGAGGAACAGTCTCCAGAAAAGGAAAATGTTAAATAAGACCTAAAGATTTCCTGGCGACCAATGCGCCTACTTTATTCTCGGGTAGCCAGCCAGGTGAAAAGATGATTGGATATCAAATTTTCGGGAGTGTGCATCTCTCCCATCATCACGATATTTATAAAATATTATAACCACAAATGAAACATAACTATAAACAAAGACAAAACACTATCAAAATTCGCATTACTGAACAAAAGACTGTTTTCAATAAATTAAATGCCAGGTCAGGAGATGGCGTGAGTATGAAAATTGTGTCAAAGAAATGCAAATAATTAACTTGATTATCAAGCTATGTTGATCTTTGCTTCTTAATTCGACAGATTTCCATTTTTAAGGCCGGTTTCCTTTCAGAGGAAATCGCCAAAGCCTCCTTAATTCTCAGCTCCCAGTAACTATTGCATTTTGCCAAGATGTTCGTCTCCTGAAAATTGACTCTATGGTTGTTATCAAAAGAAACAAACCACACACACACACACACACACACACACACACACACACACACACACACACACACACACACACACACACAAACACACACACATACACATATATATTTGTATATAGGACAAACCGGAAGGACCATCGCTACTAGAATAAACGAACATGAATGGAGCATTCGTTTAATGTAACCTGAGAAGTCTGGACTGTCAGAGCATTGTTTTGATAACGACCATAGAGCTGGGAGTGTACCACATTCCCTGTGAATGTGGGACACCGTATATAGGACAAACCGGAAGGACCATCGCTACTAGAATAATCGAACATGAACGGAGCATTCGTTTAATGCAACCTGAGAAGCCTGGACTGTCAGAGCATTGTTTTGATAACGACCATAGAGCCGGGAGTGTACCGCATTCCCTGTGAATGTGGGACATCGTATATAGGACAAACTGGAAGGACCATCGCTACTAGAATAATCGAACATGAACGGGGCATTCGTTTAATGCAGCCTGAGAAGTCTGGGCTGGCAGAGCATTGTTTTGATAACGACCATAGAGCTGGGAGTGTACCGCATTCCCTGTGAATGTGGGACACCGTATATAGGACAAACCGAAAGGACCATCGCTACTAGAATAAACGAACATGAACGGAGCATTCGTTTGATGCAACCTGAGAAGTCTGTTCTGGCAGAGCATTGTTTTGATAACGACCATAGAGCTGGGAGTGTACCGCATTCCCTGTGAATGTGGTACACCGTATATAGGACAAACCGGAAGGACCATCGCTACTAGAATAAACGAACATGAACGGAGCATTCGTTTAATGCAACCTGAGAAGTCTGGACTGGCAGAGCATTGTTTTGATAACGACCATAGAGCTGGGAGTGTACCGCATTCCCTGTGAATGTGGTACACCGTATATAGGACAAACCGGAAGTACATCGCTATCAGAATAAACGAACATGAACGGAGCATTCGTTTAATGCAACCTGAGAAGTCTGGACTGGCAGAGCATTGTTTTGATAACGACCATAGAGCTGGGAGTGTACCGCATTCCCTGTGAATGTGGGACACCGTATATAGGACAAACCGGAAGGACCATCGCTACTAGAATAAACGAACATGAACGGAGCATTCGTTTAATGCAACCTGAGAAGTCTGGACTGGCAGAGCATTGTTTTGATAAGGACCATAGAGCTGGGAGTGTACCGCATTCCCTGTGAATGTGGGACACCGTATATAGGACAAACCGGAAGGACCATCGCTACTAGAATAAACGAACATGAACGGAGCATTCGTTTAATGCAACCTGAGAAGTCTGGACTGGCAGAGCATTGTTTTGATAAGGACCATAGAGCTGGGAGTGTACTGCATTCCCTGTGAATGTGGGACATCGTATATAGGACAAACCGAAAGGACCATCGCTACTAGAATAAACGAACATGAACGGAGCATTCGTTTGATGCAACCTGAGAAGTCTGGTCTGGCAGAGCATTGTTTTGATAACGACCATAGAGCTGGGAGTGTACCGCATTCCCTGTGAATGTGGTACACCGTATATAGGACAAACCGGAAGGACCATCGCTACTAGAATAAACGAACATGAACGGAGCATTCGTTTGATGCAACCTGAGAAGTCTGGTCTGGCAGAGCATTGTTTTGATAACGACCATAGAGCTGGGAGTGTACCGCATTCCCTGTGAATGTGGTACACCGTATATAGGACAAACCGGAAGGACCATCGCTATCAGAATAAACGAACATGAACGGAGCATTCGTTTAATGCAACCTGAGAAGTCTGGACTGGCAGAGCATTGTTTTGATAACGACCATAGAGCTGGGAGTGTACCGCATTCTCTGTGAATGTGGTACACCGTATATAGGACAAACCGGAAGGACCATCGCTATCAGAATAAACGAACATGAACGAAGCATTCGTTTAATGCAACCTGAGAAGTCTGGACTGGCAGAGCATTGTTTTGATAACGACCATAGAGCTGGGAGTGTACCGCATTCCCTGTGAATGTGGGACACCGTATATAGGACAAACCCGAAGGACCATCGCTACTAGAATAAACGAACATGAACGGAGCATTCGTTTAATGCAACCTGAGAAGTCTGGACTGGCAGAGCATTGTTTTGATGACGACCATAGAGCTGGGAGTGTACCGCATTCCCTGTGAATGTGGTACACCGTATATAGGACAAACCGGAAGTACATCGCTATCAGAATAAACGAACATGAACGGAGCATTCGTTTAATGCAACCTGAGAAGTCTGGACTGGCAGAGCATTGTTTTGATAACGACCATAGAGCTGGGAGTGTACCGCATTCCCTGTGAATGTGGGACACCGTATATAGGACAAACCGGAAGGACCATCGCTACTAGAATAAACGAACATGAACGGAGCATTCGTTTAATGCAACCTGAGAAGTCTGGACTGGCAGAGCATTGTTTTGATAAGGACCATAGAGCTGGGAGTGTACCGCATTCCCTGTGAATGTGGGACACCGTATATAGGACAAACCGGAAGGACCATCGCTACTAGAATAAACGAACATGAACGGAGCATTCGTTTAATGCAACCTGAGAAGTCTGGACTGGCAGAGCATTGTTTTGATAACGACCATAGAGCTGGGAGTGTACTGCATTCCCTGTGAATGTGGGACATCGTATATAGGACAAACCGAAAGGACCATCGCTACTAGAATAAACGAACATGAACGGAGCATTCGTTTGATGCAACCTGAGAAGTCTGGTCTGGCAGAGCATTGTTTTGATAACGACCATAGAGCTGGGAGTGTACCGCATTCCCTGTGAATGTGGTACACCGTATATAGGACAAACCGGAAGGACCATCGCTACTAGAATAAACGAACATGAACGGAGCATTCGTTTGATGCAACCTGAGAAGTCTGGTCTGGCAGAGCATTGTTTTGATAACGACCATAGAGCTGGGAGTGTACCGCATTCCCTGTGAATGTGGTACACCGTATATAGGACAAACCGGAAGGACCATCGCTATCAGAATAAACGAACATGAACGGAGCATTCGTTTAATGCAACCTGAGAAGTCTGGACTGGCAGAGCATTGTTTTGATAACGACCATAGAGCTGGGAGTGTACCGCATTCTCTGTGAATGTGGTACACCGTATATAGGACAAACCGGAAGGACCATCGCTATCAGAATAAACGAACATGAACGAAGCATTCGTTTAATGCAACCTGAGAAGTCTGGACTGGCAGAGCATTGTTTTGATAACGACCATAGAGCTGGGAGTGTACCGCATTCCCTGTGAATGTGGGACACCGTATATAGGACAAACCCGAAGGACCATCGCTACTAGAATAAACGAACATGAACGGAGCATTCGTTTAATGCAACCTGAGAAGTCTGGACTGGCAGAGCATTGTTTTGATGACGACCATAGAGCTGGGAGTGTACCGCATTCCCTGTGAATGTGGGACACCGTATATAGGACAAACCGGAAGGACCATCGCTACTAGAATAAACGAACATGAACGGAGCATTCGTTTAATGCAACCTGAGAAGTCTGGACTGGCAGAGCATTGTTTTGATAAGGACCATAGAGCTGGGAGTGTACCGCATTCCCTGTGAATGTGGGACACCGTATATAGGACAAACCGGAAGGACCATCGCTACTAGAATAAACGAACATGAACGGAGCATTCGTTTAATGCAACCTGAGAAGTCTGGACTGGCAGAGCATTGTTTTGATAAGGACCATAGAGCTGGGAGTGTACTGCATTCCCTGTGAATGTGGGACATCGTATATAGGACAAACCGAAAGGACCATCGCTACTAGAATAAACGAACATGAACGGAGCATTCGTTTGATGCAACCTGAGAAGTCTGGTCTGGCAGAGCATTGTTTTGATAACGACCATAGAGCTGGGAGTGTACCGCATTCCCTGTGAATGTGGTACACCGTATATAGGACAAACCGGAAGGACCATCGCTATCAGAATAAACGAACATGAACGGAGCATTCGTTTAATGCAACCTGAGAAGTCTGGACTGGCAGAGCATTGTTTTGATAACGACCATAGAGCTGGGAGTGTACCGCATTCTCTGTGAATGTGGTACACCGTATATAGGACAAACCGGAAGGACCATCGCTATCAGAATAAACGAACATGAACGGAGCATTCGTTTAATGCAACCTGAGAAGTCTGGACTGGCAGAGCATTGTTTTGATAACGACCATAGAGCTGGGAGTGTACCGCATTCCCTGTGAATGTGGGACACCGTATATAGGACAAACCCGAAGGACCATCGCTACTAGAATAAACGAACATGAACGGAGCATTCGTTTAATGCAACCTGAGAAGTCTGGACTGGCAGAGCATTGTTTTGATGACGACCATAGAGCTGGGAGTGTACCGCATTCCCTGTGAATGTGGGACACCGTATATAGGACAAACCGGAAGGACCATCGCTACTAGAATAAACGAACATGAACGGAGCATTCGTTTAATGCAACCTGAGAAGTCTGGACTGGCATAGCATTGTTTTGATAACGACCATAGAGCTGGGAGTGTACCACATTCCCTGTGAATTCAATGCTATAGCCGGGATTTGAATCACGGATCTTCTGGTCTCCGTGCAGTCGCTCTAAACCATTGTGCTACTATAGCCAGCGTGGCAACATGACACTAAATTGTCCAACTGACTCGTGTTCACTTAGGAGTTCTCATAAACACATGAGACAACCCCCTTAATGGCGACTTACAACGTGTAAGTACTTTAAGGCACGGGCTTTATTGTTCGGACCACTATTAGGTTCAATTATTGGATATTAATTGTTCTTTCTCATTTGTATTCTGTCTCCTTCATTGTATTCTGATTTACAATTTTGGTAAATTGGAGTTGTATTTTGTCTTGTGTTTGTATTTTCATTCCACGGTTTCTACCCCCACAAAGCTGACGAAATTGATAAAAAATATTCGCTCGTTATCGGGGAAAAAATAAAATGTTTGTAAAATTGGTAACCGTTGGAATTATTGGCGATCGAGGGGTTTCCAGTTCGGTAAGTCTGGAAATCAATTCCCCTCCGATCACCAACACCTCCCCTCCCACTCTATCTGCTTTTTCCATCTGAAATGAGAGTGCATCGCACGCTTCCCCTGGGAAGGAATGTTTCCGCGCTTGCACTGACTAGGATTGGTTTAAATAAGGGATATGACATTCCCATATCAATCCGATGCAAAGCTGTTTCATAATTTCCGTTCAATTCCCACAGGAATGATGAGACGCGCTCTAGCGTGGAGAACATTGTGAACGTCAACTGTTTACTTGCTTCGTCCTCTGAGACGACGAACAAAAGCAAACGCTGGCCACGTACGAGAACTGTTCAATAAAGAATGACCAAAACTTTTTTTTGACAATGTACCTTTCCCCATCCTCATAATTTTGATAATCCTTCTCAAAATAGTCTCCCCTGAATGCAATGCACTTGTCCCAGCGTTTCTGTCAGTCTTCAAAGACATGCTGGAAACCATGTTTTTGAGAGATCCTTCAAAATCGTCTCCGCAGCCTTCACCACTGCTTCTGATGATGGATAATGTCTCCTACGAAGGCGTTTCTTCAAGTTAGGGAATAGAAAAAAGTCACATAGGGCTAAATCCGGACTATAGTTAGGGTGGTGGTTGCACTTCACGTTGATTTTTGCAAGATATTCAGCAACAATATTGGCAATATGCGGCCGCGCATTATCGTGGTGCAGCATCCAGCCTGCTTCACGGAAATGTGGTATTTTGCGCCTGATATGCACTTGCAATATTTTCAGAACATCCCTGTAGTACTGTCCAGTTACTGATGTGTGTGCAGGTACAACATGCTGATAAACCATTCCATGAATATCAAAGAATGAGACGACCATAACTTTCCCAGCAGAAGCAACCACTTTTGCTTCTTTGGGGGGTTGGTGATGAAGGAGATTTTCACACTGAGCTTTGCTGTTTGCTCTCAGGATCAAAATGATGTAGCCAAGTTTTATCAACAGTGATTACGTTTGAAAGAAACTCCGGATCTTTCTCTAACATCAACTTTAACTGTATGCAGACCTGCATGCGAATGTCCTTTTGTTCGGGAATCAACAGTCTTGGAACCCATCGCGCACAAACACGTCTCATGTGTAATGTTTCTGTCACCAAGGTGTGGGTGGCACCCAATGAAATTTTCAGTATTTCAGAAAGTGATCTTAAGGTAATTCGGCGATCCTCTCCCAGAATGGCAGCAGCAGTGTTGATGTTTTCTTCCGTAAGAGCAGTAACTGGAGCACCGGGTCCACCTTCCTTTGAAATTGATTTTCTCCGCTCTTTAAACATTTTAAACCACCTTCTAGCTGTGCGGTAGGGAAGAACAGACTCTCCATAGGCCTCCTGTAACATGTAACCCATGGGGAATTTCGTACCTCCGGCCAGACTACGACCACCCGGAGGGGGTAGCGGTTTCCCTCACAAGTCCCGGGTAATAGCCTGCAGAGCTAGTAGAAGGTGTGCTAGATCACCAGGCTAAGGCCGCCCGGAGGAGGTAGAGGGTTGCCTAATAAGTCCCGGGTACTAGCCTACAGAGCTAGTAGAAGGTGTAATAGATCACCAGGAGGGCCTACCAAGGTCTCATCGGTAGTCTTTCCATTTTGAAGTTGGCGCGCGTATGTAGTTATGTGCAGAGGTTTTACCCAATCAGTCTAGGACCCGTAGGAAGTAAGACCCTAGCCTCCTTCGAACAGGGAGCGATTGATACTCCGGGGCACTTTCCATAGGGCAATATCTGATTTCTTAAAAATACCCCCGTTGACAACAACGTAAAGAAGGGATGGAAGTGGATACGCCACTTACGCGCGTCAACCCCGCAGGGAAGACTACCGAAAACCTCGGTGGAGCCGCCTGGTGATCTAGCACACCTTCTACTAGCTCTGCAGGCTGCTACCCAGGACTTATAACGTAACCCTCTACCCTCTCCAGGCGGCCGTAGCCTGGTGATCTAGCACACTTTCTACTAGCTCTGCAGCTAGTACCCGGGACTTATGAGGCAACCCTCTACCCCGTCCGGGCAGCCATAGCCTGGTGATCTAGCACAACTTCTACTAGTTCTGCAGCTAGTACCTGGGACTTATGAGACAACCCTCTACACTCTCCAGGCGGCCGTAGCCTGGTGATCTAGCACAACTTCTACTAGTTCTGCAGCTAGTACCTGGGACGTTTGAGGCAACCCTCTACCCCCTCCGGGCGGCCGTAGCCTGATGATCTAGCACACCTTCTACTAGCTCTGTAGGCTATTACCCGGGACTTATGAGGCAAGCCTCTACCCCATCCGGGCGGCCGTAGCCTGGTGATCTAGCACACCTTCTACTAGCTCTGTAGGCTAGTACCCGCGACTTATTACGTAACCCTCTACCCTCTCCAGGTGGCCATAGCCTGGTGACCTAGCACACCTTCTACTAGCTCTGCAGGCTAGTACCCGGGACTTATGAGGCAACCCTCTACCCCCTCCGGGCGGCCGTAGCCTGGTGCTCTAGCACACCTTCTACTAGCTCTGCAGGCTAGTACCCGCGACTTATTACGTAACCCTCTACCCTCTCCAGGTGGCCGTAGCGTGGTGATCTAGCACACCTTCTACTAGCTCTGCAGGCTAGTACCCGCGACTTATTACGTAACCCTCTACCCTCTCCAGGTGGCCGTAGCCTGGTGATCTATCACACCTTCTACTAGCTCTGCAAGCTAGTGCCCGGGACTTATGAGGCAACCCTCTACCCCCTCCGCGCGGCCGTAGCCTGGTGATCTAGCACACCTTCTACTAGCTCTGCAGGCTAGTACCCGGGACTTATGAGGCAACCCTCTATCCCCTCCGGGCGGCCGTAGCCTTGTGATCTAGCACACCTTCTACTAGCTCTGCAGGCTAGTACCCGGGACTTATTAGGCAACCCTCTACCCCCTCCGGGCGGCCATAGCCTTGTGATCTAGCACACCTTCTACTAGCTCTGCAGGCTAGTACCCGCGACTTATTACGTAACCCTCTACCCACTCCAGGCGGCCGTAGCCTGGTGATCTATCACACGTTCTACTAGCTCTGCAAGCTAGTGCCCGGGACTTATGAGGCAACCCTCTACCCCCTCCGCGCGGCCGTAGCCTGGTGATCTAGCACACCTTCTACTAGCTCTGCAGGCTAGTACCCGGGACTTATGAGGCAACCCTCTACCCCCTCCGGGCGGCCGTAGCCTTGTGATCTAGCACACCTTCTACTAGCTCTGCAGGCTAGTACCCGGGACTTATTAGGCAACCCTCTACCCCCTCCGGGCGGCCATAGCCTTGTGATCTAGCACACCTTCTACTAGCTCTGCAGGCTAGTACCCGGGACTTATGAGGCAACCCTCTACCCCCTCCGGGCGGCCGTAGCCTTGTGATCTAGCACACCTTCTACTAGCTCTGCAGGCTAGTACCCGGGACTTATGAGGCAACCCTCTACCCCCTCCGGGCGGCAGTAGCCTGGTGATCTACCACATCTTTTACTAGCTCTGCAGGCTAGTACCCGGGACTTATGAGGCAACCCTCTACCCCCTCCGGGCGGCAGTAGCCTGGTGATCTACCACATCTTTTACTAGCTCTGCAGGCTAGTACCCGGGACTTATGAGGCAACCCTCTACCCCCTCCGGGCGGCAGTAGCCTTGTGATCTAGCACACCTTCTACTAGCTCTGCAGGCTGGTACCCGGGAGTTATGAGGCAACCCTCTACCTCCTCCGGCCGGCCGTAACCTAGCCGGAGGTACCGAATTCCCCGTGGGAGTCGGGAACGCACTGCCCCCTCGAGTCCAACCTAATCCGAACAACTCCCCGAAGGGAGGGGCTCGGCAGTTTTGCCCGAGTTTCCTCTAGTAACGTCAGAGTTACCACGAGTGCTAGGGATCCGCTGCGCTCGCACCACGGCAGCTGAATGGGACGTATCCCCTCCTCTACAAGTGCCGTTTACACTTCCATCCCGTCTTGAGTCCACGGGACCAGATGAGGGGGGGCCTTGTTAGTCTCTAGATCTTGTGCTACGGAGAACACAACGGAGGCGTAGGGCGCCCTTTTGGGACAGCTGGGTAACTCCCCGGTCGTCAGACGGGTGGGGGGGTCAATCTTCACTCTGTGAGGATCTGCCCTGGTAGACACCCTCCAGTTTATATGTCAGTTTAAATGTCCAAGTGCTTATATTCTTCTGAAATAGCAAGAATATGAAAAATGTTTTGAATATCGCATCTTACAAAGAGATAAGTACATTTAACATTTATATTGCTTCTGTAAGACCGAGAAGCTGTGAATTTGTTTATCTAAGAGGAATAATCGTTAACAAATCACGGATGGAATAGCGGGCAGCTTTCAATACAATGACAACCATCAAACACAGATGTTTGAGCCAAACGTTACCTCTGTTGACACTTCATTCACAAGACATTTGGGGCTGTTCTGTTTGTTGTCAAACGCCACAAGGCCATGTTCAACATCAATGGAACAAAAGACGCATGATATTGGTTGGCACACATACAAGGTGCTTGTAGCTTTGAACAACTGACAGGCGTTTGGCATTACTGAAACAGATTTTGTTTTCAAACTGTGTTATTGGAGAAACTCAAAAGCATATTTTCAAAGAGAGGGAATACTGTCACACTGTTTTTTATTTTATGTCCTCCAACATTAGGTCATATCGGAAGATGAATGCAATTATCTCGCATAGGCGCCAAAGGTAACATAGATTCCTAGACAATTTTTATAGATCCACATCACTAAAAAGTTCAATACATGTACTAGTCCTTCTGCCCTATATTTGTTTGGTACTTATTCCACAGATCTCACAAATGTACGTATGTCATTCAGCATCCATAAAGAGTTACCGCCTTGCGTGCCGAGCGTTTATGTGCAGATTGAGGAAGCTTTCTCGGTCGATTTGTGACTAGATGAAGCGCGGATGTACCACTTTGATTACAGTCTCGCATTCAGATCACGTAGATGCAGCACCGAGATTCTGCATCTCTCACCAGTTTCCAGTACAGCACTCCGAGGTGCTGAAGGAATTTTGATATCCACTGCCTTAACATTTGGTTAATGAGGGAGCTTTACTTTTGAGAATGCTGCGGCAGTGGTGCCGTCTGATTTGCTGGTGAAAATGAGGACAAGATCTTTTTCTAAATTAACTTTCTCCAACGTTAAGTCATATCGGACTATGAATGATATTATGTTTAAATGAGTACAGGTTACATAGAGCTTACAGATACCAGACTTCATCTTTCAGGATAAGAGAAAACCTCCAACGTTAAGTCATATCGGACGATGAATGAAATGATGTTCAAATGAGTACAGGGTACACAGAGCTTAGAGTTACCAGACATTCATCTTTCAGGATAAGAGAAAACCTCCAACGTTAAGTCATATCGAACGATAAATGAAATTATGTTCAACTGAGTACAGGGTACATAGAGCTTAGAGTTACCAGACATTCATCTTTCAGGATAAGAGAAAACCTCCAACGTTAAGTCATATCGAACGATGAGTGAAATTATGTTCAATTGAGTCCAGGGTACACAGAGCTTAGAGTTACCAGACATTCATCTTTCATGATAACAGAAAACCTCCAACGTTAAGTCATATCAGACGATGAACGAAATGATGTTCAAATGAGTACAGGGTACATAGAGCTTAGAGTTACCAGACTTTCATCTTTCATGGTAAGGGAAAACTTCCAACGTTAAGTCATATCGGACGATGAATGAAATGATGTTCAAATGAGTATAGGGCACATAGAGCTTACAGTTACCAGACATTTATATTTCAGGATAAGAGAAAACCTCCAACGTTAAGTCATATCGGACAATGAATGAAATGATGTTCAAATAAGTACAGGGTACATAGAGCTTAGAGTTGCCACACATTCATCTTTCAGGATAAGAGAAAACATCCAACGTTAAGTGATATCTGACGATGAATGAAATTATGTTGAAATGAGTACAGGGTACATAGAGCTTAGAGTTACCAGACATTCATATTTCAGGATAAGAGAAAACCTCCAACATTAAGTCATATCGGACGATGAACGAAATGATGTCCAAATGAGTACAGGGTACATAGAGTTTAGAGTTACCAGACATTCATCTTTCAGGATAAGAGAAAACCTCCAACATTAAGTCATATCGGACGATGAATGAAATGATGTTCAAATGAGTACAGGGTACATAGAGCTTAGAGTTATCAGACATTCATCTTTCAGGATAAGAGAAAACCTCCAACGTTAAGTCATATCGGACGATGAATGAAATGATGTTCAAATGAGTACAGGGTACATAGAGCTTAGAGTTATCAGACATTCATGTTTCAGGATAAGAGAAAACCTCCAACGTTAAGTCATATCGGACGATGAATGAAATGATGTTCAAATGAGTACAGGGTACATAGAGCTTAGTGTTACCAGACATTCATGTTTCAGGATAAGAGAAAACCTCCAACGTTAAGTCATATCGGACGATGAATGAAATGATGTTCAAATGAGTACAGGGTACATAGAGCTTAGAGTTACCAGACATTCATCTTTCAGGATAAGAGAAAACCTCCAACGTTAAGTCATATCGGACGATGAATGAAATGATGTTCAAATGAGTACAGGGTACATAGAGCTTAGAGTTAGCAGACATTCATCTTTCAGGATAAGAGAAAACCTCCAACGTTAGGTCATATCGGACGATGAATGAAATGATGTTTAAATGAGTACAGGGTATATAGAGCTTAGAGTTACCTGACATTTATCTTTCAGGATAAGATAAATCCTCCAATGTTAAGTCATATCAGACAATGAATGAATTGATGTTCAAATGAGTACAGGGTACATAGAGCTTAGAGTTACCAGACATTCATCTTTCAGGATAAGAAAAAGCCTCCAACGTTAAGTCATATTGGACGATGAACGAAATGATATTTAAATGAGTACAGGGTACATAGAGCTTAGAGGTACCATATATTCATCTTTCAGGATAAGAGAAAACCTCCAAAGTTAAGTCATATCGGACGATGAATGAAATGATGTTCAAATGAGAGCAGGGTACAGATAGCTTAGGGCTACCAGACATTCATCTTTCAGGATAAGAGAAAACCTCCAACGTTAAGTCATATCGGACGATGAATGAAATGATGTTCAAATGAGTACAGGGTACATAGAGCTTAGAGTTACCAGACATTTATCTTTCAGGATAAGAGAAAACCTCCAAAGTTAAGTCATATCGGACGATGAATGAAATGATGTTCAAATGAGTACAGAGTACATAGAGCTTAGAGTTACCAGACATTCATCTTTCAGGATAAGAGAAAACCCCCAACGTTAAGTCATATCGGACGATGAATGAAATGATGTTCAAATGAGTACAGGGTACATAGAGCTTAGAGTTACCAGACATTTATCTTTCAGGATAAGAGAAAACCTCCAAAGTTAAGTCATATCGGACGATGAATGAAATGATGTTCAAATGAGTACAGAGTACATAGAGCTTAGAGTTACCAGACATTCATCTTTCAGGATAAGAGAAAACCCCCAACGTTAAGTCATATCGGACGATGAATGAAATGATGTTCAAATGAGTACAGAGTACATAGAGCTTAGAGTTACCAGACATTCATCTTTCAGGATAAGAGAAAACCCCCAACGTTAAGTCATATTGGACGATGAACGAAATGATATTTAAATGAGTACAGGGTACATAGAGCTTAGAGGTACCATATATTCATCTTTCAGGATAAGAGAAAACCGCCAAAGTTAAGTCATATCGGACGATGAATGAAATGATGTTCAAATGAGTGCAGGGTACAGATAGCTTAGGGCTACCAGACATTCATCTTTCAGGATAAGAGAAAACCCCCAACGTTAAGTCATATTGGACGATGAAAGAAATGATATTTAAATGAGTACAGGGTACATAGAGCTTAGAGGTACCATATATTCATCTTTCAGGATAAGAGAAAACCTCCAAAGTTAAGTCATATCGGACGATGAATGAAATGATGTTCAAATGAGTACAGAGTACATAGAGCTTAGAGTTACCAGACATTTATCTTTCAGGATAAGAAAAAGCCTCCAACGTTAAGTCATATTGGACGATGAACGAAATGATATTTAAATGAGTACAGGGTACATAGAGCTTAGAGGTACCATATATTCATCTTTCAGGATAAGAGAAAACCTCCAAAGTTAAGTCATATCGGACGATGAATGAAATGATGTTCAAATGAGTGCAGGGTACAGATAGCTTAGGGCTACCAGACATTCATCTTTCAGGATAAGAGAAAACCTCCAAGGTTAAGTCATATCGGACGATGAATGAAATGATGTTCAAATGAGTACAGGGTACATAGAGCTTAGAGTTACCAGACATTTATCTTTCAGGATAAGAGAAAACCTCCAAAGTTAAGTCATATCGGACGATGAATGAAATGATGTACAAATGAGTACAGAGTACATAGAGCTTAGAGTTACCAGACATTCATCTTTCAGGATAAGAGAAAACCTCCAAGGTTAAGTCATATCGGACGATGAATGAAATGATGTTCAAATGAGTACAGGGTACATAGAGCTTAGAGTTACCAGACATTTATCTTTCAGGATAAGAGAAAACCTCCAAAGTTAAGTCATATCGGACGATGAATGAAATGATGTTCAAATGAGTACAGAGTACATAGAGCTTAGAGTTACCAGACATTCATCTTTCAGGATAAGAGAAAACCCCCAACGTTAAGTCATATCGGACGATGAATGAAATGATGTTCAAATGAGTACAGAGTACATAGAGCTTAGAGTTACCAGACATTCATCTTTCAGGATAGGAGAAAACCTCCAACGCTAAGTTATATCGGAGGATGAATGAAATAATGTTCAAATGAGTGCAGAGTACATAGAGCTTAGAGTTACCAGATATTCATCAATTAGATTGAACTGCCAATTTTGTATTCTGTAATGTGGAATGTGGGATATTCTTTTCTCTTTTGCCGTTTAGGAGGTACTTCATCGTATGAAAGTTGCCATAGAAACCCAAGCTCTTTACGCAATAACCGTTTGGGTCTATGTAGTGAGGGGAAATGAACAGTTTTTGCTGATATTCCTAGACAGGAGGCAGTGCGGTTTGGAAAAACCAATATTTACTCCGTGTAATGAAAAGCTATGAGGTAGTTGAGGGGAAAGCAGTAGGTAACTTTTTGTGATTGCATTGTATTTGAAGGAGGTCTATAGAGGCAGCAAACTGACCTTTCTAGACTGGCGTTTGAATGGTTTTTGTGATCCTTGGCTAACTTAATCACCCGCAGGACAATACAGCTCGTGCTGGTTACAAAGAACTTAATCCTTACCATCTCTGCTTTAAATATCGTCCTGCTAAATGCAAAAAAAGTAAACTGGGATGCCGAAACATTGTTGTTTTATATCGTGACAGGAAAAACCGCACTTTCAAATATTCTAGCAGCCAAGTTAAATGAGAGTAAAAGAAGGCCTTTATTCTTTAAGTCCAGTCAAATATGCAGATGAGGTAGTGACCATGACAAGAGACAAAAAAACGATAGTTGAAATTTATGAAGAATTAGAAGGAAGGTATAAAGAAATAGGATTAGAAGTAAAGGAGAAAAAAACTAAATACATAAAAATGACAGCAGATAAAAACAAAAGAATAATTTCAAATCTAGTAGTTAGAGACAAAACATTTGAAGGGTTATTCAAATTTAGATATTTAGGAGCACATGTAAACAATGATAATAATTTAAACGAGTGCATAAAAGAAAGAATCCAAAGTGGAAATGCAGCATATTATGCAAATTTATCACTATTAAAAATAGGTTTATTAGTAGAGGGACAAAATACAAGATTTATAAAACCCTAATAAGACCAATAGTAACATACGCTGCTGAAACTTGGACCCTAAACAATGCAGATGAAGAAATACGTCGAAGATTTGCAAGGAAAATATTAAGACGAATCTTTGGACCTGTAAAAGATAAAGATCAATGGAGAATAAGATATAAGCATGGAATAGAAGAATTAATAAATAAGCAAAATATTGTGAAATTTATAAAAGCACAAAGGAAAGATGGCTAGGGTATATAGAGAGAATGACGGAAGATAGAATGCCAGAAAAAAATATTGAAAGGAAGATTGTATAATAGAAGAAAAAAAGGAAGACGGAGAACAAGGTGGTTAGATGATGTAATGGAGCACCTAAAAACGATCGGAATCAGAGGCTGGAAAAGTAAAGCGGAAGACAGAGATGTGTGTAGGAGGATCATGCAGGAGGCCAAAGCCCACCAAGGGCTGTAGAGCCAGTAGAGAAGAAGAAAAGAAGGCATTTTTAAATATTGTCGCGTTATCTACGATAGCGCACTTGTGTACACAAAGAGTCTACAAATAAAGATAGCTGAGATAAAGGACTTGCCGACATAGATTAAGTTACGCTTCCGGAAGGTGATAGAATATTCGGTTGTTTTATTGTCTTGGAGGAAGTCCCCTTATGAGAGGGTATCCGTCCCCTTCAGCTGCCGTGATGCAGTTGCTGCAGATGCTAGCACTCGTGGTAACTCTGACGTTACTAGAGGTACCTCGGGCCGAAGTGCCAAGCCCCTCCCTGGTAAGGAGTTGTTCGGATTGGGTTGGACTCGAGGGGACAGGCCTTGGTTCGCGATACCGTGGGAGATCGGGTACGTCTCCGGACGGGGTTGAGGGAAGCCTTATATTCCCGCGTACTAGCCTCCATAGCTTTTAGATGGTGTGCTAGATCACCAGGTGGCCCCAACGAGGTCATATCGGTAGTCTTCCCATTTTGGTGTTGGCGCGCGTAAGTGGCGTATCCACTTCCTTCGCGTCTTGAGTCCACAGGACCAGATGGGGGGGCCTTGTTAGTGTCTAGCTCTTGTCCTATAGAAAGCCCCCACGGAGACGCCGGGCGTTCTTTTGGGACAGAACGATAACTCCTTGGTCGAAGGAGGCCCGGGTCCTTAGTCTTACGGGTCCAGGACTAATGGGAATAGCATTAACGCATCAACGTGTCTTGGAGGAAGTACACGCCGGTACTTCAGGAGGACACCTGGGAGCAAACCGGAAGATCGACAAACTTTGGCAGCGCTATCACTGGTTGCGGTCCCGAGCAGACGCTGAGAGATGGTGCCCTCAGTGTCACGTGTGCGCGGCGAGTCGCGGCCCCCAGACTAGGAGCCGGGATCGCATGCAACAGTACAACGTCGGAGCGCCATTCGAAATGATCGCTGTCGACATAGCTGGACCATTCCCAGTGTCCGACCGAGACAACTAGTACCTGATGGTGGTTGTGAACTATTTCACCAAGTGGCCGGAGGTGTATGCCATCCCGAACCAAGAGGCAAACACAATAACCGACTGCCTCGTGGAGCAAGTGTTCTGCCGATTTGGGGTGCCGTTAGAGCTGCACAGCGACCAGGGTGGAGCTAGATTACTTTCGTAAAAACCCTGGCATAATGCATTGCTTACCTTAGGAGCGACTCTCACCACCGATGGGCGTGTCTTAGCCGTGAGGTGATTGGGGAAGTTTCTCGATGCACATCCCTCGAAAACGTACCTCTCGGCTCCGCTGCTGCACTCATACTCAGACGTTGCTGAGTAATCACTTTCCGAATCACTGCTGCTACTGTCGTCATTAACAGTGATCGTTAGCTTCTCCACCTCTGTTTCCAGGAGACCCTCAGTTTTTATATAAAGTTCACTCGTCTAGATTAGGATACACACTGACCTTTGCGCATACAGGTTGACGTATACGGCTGTGTGGGAGGGAGAGAGGGAGGAACTGGCATAAATGAGGCACCAAGCGGATATTGAAAACAGGCTCGGCCGCTGAACACCCAGGGCTTTTATGGGAATACGGCTACTCTACTAATTTTGAATCCTACTTGATATAGGAGGCACTAGAAAGACTTGGGGTTAACAAGACCCGCACAATACCTCTATATCCCCAGTCGGAAGGCATGGTGGAAAGGTACATCAAGACCTTAGAAGAACATCTGAGGAAGGTCCAGCCATCAGCGAGACTGGGACTACAAGGTGGCGCTGTTCCTCCTGGCCTACCGCTCGTCTACACACGACACAACTGGGATGACGCCAGCCAGCTCAGCCGAGAGTTACGCCTCCCTTGTGATCTGGCTTTTGGAAGCCCTCCGGAAGCGAAACAGCCAGTGACCGAGTATCTGGAGAACCTGGTAGATCACCTCCACGACATGCACGAGATGGCTCGCCAGAACATCCAGAAGGCAAGTGATTGCATGAAGTCAGGCAAGCAAACAGCCAAGGGTTCCAGCAAGGTGACCTGGTCTGGTTGTACCGCCCGACCCGGACCAAGGGACGCTGCCCGAAGCCTCAGTAGCCATGGCAAGGGCCGTACCGGGTGATGAAGAGGATTAACGACGTAGTCTACCGCATCCCGAAGGTTCCCCGAGGAAAGATGTTGGTGGTACACCTGGATCGCCTGACCCGCTACGGTGGTGCTGTTCGGGACGACCAGCCTTGAGGAGGGAGCAGCGTCACCCAATTATCGGAAGGCAGGACCAACTGGCAGCTGAGTGGGGGACAGGAGGCATTCAGGCCTCTTGTGGCGCTAACTCAGGGGATGGTTAGGGAAATATCATGGGCTATTATACCGTCTGTTCCCCCATCCCCTGACGTCTGGAACAATCAGGATGATGTTCCGTGCCGCGAAGCTTCGAGATGCAGCGATCTGGCTATATAAGCAGTGCATTAGGGGACTCAGGCAGTTCTCAGTTCTCAGTCCGCAGTCCCGAGTTCGAGAGAGCGAGTTGTCGCTGAGTAGCGATGCAGTGTTACGTAATAGTCAGTGTAGAGTGGACCTGTGACAGACGAACTGGTGGATTCTAATTGTGTGTGCTACGTAATTCTATGTAATCAGCAAGTGTACCAACTGTAATTTGGTGGAAGTAAAGAACATTTTGAGTTGTGCAATTGGAATTTTAATGCTACGAACCCACAAAGTCACAAGGTACGGACTCGATTACTGTGGCGGACCAACCTGACCCATGGATTTGTCAGGGATTTTCTCTGGTCACCAGGTCCTTACCCTCTCATCTTCATTATTGTGACTTTGTGGGTCCGAAAATTAGAAGTTTAATGTGCAGAAATTCAAAATGTTCTTTATTTGCGTAGGAATACCCCCTCTTCAATCCTTATGTAACAGAATTACGTCACATACACAATCACAATCTACCAAGGTCGATGACCACAACAACGAACTTACTCAACTTCCAATGTTTACAACTTCAACTGTCGTTACACGCTTTCCAGCTGTTTTCTCCTGTTTATGACTGACTAGATATTTCTGGAACAAACAAGAAATCGAATAAGACCTGAAGCTATCCTGGCGACGAATACGCTAACTTTCTTCTCGAGCAGCCCGTCAGGTGAAAAGATGATTAGATATCGACGTTTAGGGAGTGTACATTGCTCCCATCATCAGGATATTTATAAAATGTTATAACCACAAATGAAATACTGGATATAACACAACTATAAACAAAGACAAAACACTCAAAATTCTCATTACTGAACAAAAGACTGTTTTCAGTAAATTAAATGCCAGGTCAGCAGATGGCGTGAGTATAGAAAATTGTGTCAAACAAGCGTAACTATTTAACCTGATTATCAAGATGTATTCATCTTTGCTTCTTAATTCGACGGAATTCCATTTTAAGGTCGGTTTCCAAGAGGAGCTGACTGAAATCCAGCATCACGATTAAGCACGCCACTCTTGGAGGAAATGGTCAAAGCCTCCTTAATTCTCCGCTCCCCGTAACTTTTGCATTTTGCCAAGATGGTAGTCTCCCGAAAGTTGGCTCTATGTCCGTTATCAAAACAATGCTCTGTCAGTCCAGACTTCTCAGGTTGCATTAAACGAATGCTCCGTTCATGTTCGCTTATTCTGGTAGCGATGGTCCTTCCGGTTTGTCCTATATACGATGTCACACATTCACAGGGAATGCGGTACACTCCCGGCTCTATGGTCGTTATCAAAACAATGCTCTGTCAGTCCAGACTTCTCAGGTTGCATTAAACGAATGCTCCGTTCATGTTCGTTTATTCTGGTAGCGATGGTCCTTCCGGTTTGTCCTATATACGATGTCACACATTCACAGGGAATGCGGTACACTCCCGGCTCTATGGTCGTTATCAAAACAATGCTCTGTCAGTCCAGACTTCTCAGGTTGCATTAAACGAATGCTCCGTTCATGTTCGTTTATTCTGGTAGCGATGGTCCTTCCGGTTTGTCCTATATACGATGTCCCACATTCACAGGGAATGCGGTACACTCCCAGCTCTATGGTCGTTATCAAAACAATGCTCTGTCAGTCCAGACTTCTCAGGTTGCATTAAACGAATGCTCCGTTCATGTTCGTTTATTCTGGTAGCGATGGTCCTTCCGGTTTGTCCTATATACGATGTCCCACATTCACAGGGAATGCGGTACACTCCCAGCTCTAAGGTCGTTATCAAAACAATGCTCTGCCAGTCCAGACTTCTCAGGTTGTATTAAACGAATGCTCCGTTCATGTTCGTTTATTCTAGTAGCGATGGTCCTTCCGGTTTGTCCTATATACGGTGTCCAACATTCACAGGGAATGCGGTACACTCCCAGCTCTATGGTCGTTATCAAAACAATGCTCTGCCAGTCCAGACTTCTCAGGTTGCATTAAACGACTGCTCCGTTCATGTTCGTTTATTCTGGTAGCGATGGTCCTTCCGGTTTGTCCTATATACGGTGTCTCACATTCACAGGGAATGCGGTACACTCCCAGCTCTAAGGTCGTTATCAAAACAATGCTCTGCCAGTCCAGACTTCTCAGGTTGTATTAAACGAATTCTCCTTTCATGTTCGTTTATTCTAGTAGCGATGGTCCTTCCGGTTTGTCCTATATACGGTGTCCAACATTCACAGGGAATGCGGTACACTCCCAGCTCTATGGTCATTATCAAAACAATGCTCTGACAGTCCAGACTTCTCAGGTTGCATTAAACGAATGCTCCGTTCATGTTCGATTATTCTGGTAGCGATGGTCCTTCCGGTTTGTCCTATATACGGTGTCCAACATTCACAGGGAATGCGGTACACTCCCAGCTCTATGGTCATTATCAAAACAATGCTCTGACAGTCCAGACTTCTCAGGTTGCATTAAACGAATGCTCCGTTCATGTTCGATTATTCTGGTAGCGATGATCCTTCCGGTTTGTCCTATATACGGTGTCTCACATTCACAGGGAATGCGGTACACTCCCAGCTCTAAGGTCGTTATCAAAACAATGCTCTGCCAGTCCAGACTTCTCAGGTTGTATTAAACGAATGCTCCGTTCATGTTCGTTTATTCTAGTAGCGATGGTCCTTCCGGTTTGTCCTATATACGGTGTCCAACATTCACAGGGAATGCGGTACACTCCCAGCTCTATGGTCATTATCAAAACAATGCTCTGACAGTCCAGACTTCTCAGGTTGCATTAAACGAATGCTCCGTTCATGTTCGATTATTCTGGTAGCGATGATCCTTCCGGTTTGTCCTATATACGATGTCCCACATTCACAGGGAATGCGGTACACTCCGAGCTCTATGGTCGTTATCAAAACAATGCTCTGTCAGCCTAGACTACTCAAGAAGTACCGAGTTCGAATCTCATTCAGAGTGAGTTACCTGGATAAGGTTTTTCCGAGGTTTTCCCTTATCCTTCAAGACGAATGTCAGGTATCTCTAAGCTCTTTGGACCCTGTACTCATTTGAGTATCACTTCACCGAATTCATTCACAGTCTGATATGACTTAACGTTGGAGGACGTAAATTACAACAACAACAAAAACTTTCACCAACCGGAAAGGAAGAGAGCGAGCAAGGAATGGCGCCGTCCTCATCATCAAAACCAAAGAAGTTTCGAAAAGAACCATCAGCAGGGAAAATTATGCTGACTTTCTTTCGGAACGAAAAAGGTGTCATTACATGCCTAGAGCAACCACTGTCACCAGTGCATCATGCACAGATCTCCTAAAAATCATCGTTGGCCTTCAATCAAATCAAAACGACGTGTTTTGCTGTCAGGAAGTGCCTCTTTTGTCACAGTATTTTTATGAACGTTTCTAGAGTAATTTTTCAGAAAACTAAGTAGCTAGAGATGTTCTATATATAAGGTAGTCAGTTGTAGGGGTATATAGAACTTTCTCCCATCTTGGGAGGTTCTAAAAATTTAAATATAGCTTGATATGTAATGCACTCTTCATTTGTGATATGCTGATAACAGACGTACAGACAAATACATAACGTTTGTTTTAAAAATGGCTTCCGGAAAGATAAAAGCAATTATTTCTAACGAAATCGCATTCTATCTTTTGGGTGAAATTCAACATTCCTTCTGTTTACTATAAGGTATTCCAGAAAGTGATAAAGTAGATTTGGTTTAATTAGTTAATTATTTCGGTAGTGCAGTTTTCCCAGTGACAACTTTAGCAACTGTTTCTGTGTTTCCGACTGTCTACTGTTATTTATCTCAACCGTAATGTTAAATGTTTCAGAAGAAGTTTATAATGTAGTCAGAGTAGCATCGTCCCCTGTAACATCCACGAGTGCCAAATCACGTGCCCAACCGCCCCTTCACTTTTTTCTGTTCCCTTGCTTCAGGGGAGAAGTTAACATGCTGTAGACTTTATTATACCGCAGAGAATTCTCTCTAGAACAATGGTTGTTACACTCTCTCTCTCTCTCTCTCTCTCTCTCTCTCTCTCTCTCTCTCTCTCTCTCTCTCTCTCTCTCTCTTTCAGAAAGGCCACATAACTTCGCCACAGCATTTTAAAATTTACATAAGAACTGGTTATGAAATATATATAAATTTATTACTTGCACTGAATAGTCATGCATTTCTAATTTAATGTAATGTTGTACAGATCACATACCAGATAGCGTTTACAATACTTATTTATGTAATTAAATAAGTAGTAAGTACGAGGGCTGTTCAATAAAGAATGATCAAATTTTTTTTGACAACGTACCTTTACTCATCCTCATAATTTTGATGGTCCTTCTCAAAATAGTCTCCCCTGAATGCGATGCACTTGTCCCAGCGTTTCTGTCAGTCTTCAAAGACATGCTGGTAACTATTTTTGAGAGATGCTTCAAAATCGCCTTCACCACTGCTTCTGATGATGGATAATGCCTCCCACGAAGGCGTTTCTTCAAGTTAGGGAATAGAAAAAAGTCACATGGAGCTAAATCCGGACTATAGGAAGGTTTTTTTTTTTTTGCAATTTAGGTCTTCCAACGTTAAGTCATATCGGACGGTGAATGAAATGGGTGAAATGATACTCAAATGTGTCCAGGATCCATGGAGCTTAGAGTTACCCGACATTCGTCATAAAGGATAAGGGAAAATCCCGGAAAAACCTTATCCAGGTAACTCACTCTGACCGAGATTCGAACACGGTACCTCTTGAACGTGAGGCAGACACGCTACCCTCTACGCTACCGAGGCGGGTGGTTGGTGGAGGTGAACCCAGGTTTCGTCCCCAGTAACGATTCTTGTAAGGAAGCCATTACCTTCCCGTTCAAAGCGCCGAAGAAGTTCTTTACAAGAATCAACATGTCTTTCTCTCATTTCAGGAGTCAACTTCCGCGGCACCCATCTTGCAGACACTTTGTGAAACTGGAGCATATCATGCACAATGTGGTGTGCTAACCCATGACTAATCTGTAAACATGCTGCAGTGTCACTCACCGGTTTTCCTTCACTATGACTTCAATTGCTGCAATGTTCTGTGTGGTCTTAACTCGTTCTGCTTGACCTGGACGTGGAGCATGTTCCAGTCACACCTTTTGTGAAGTTCCTAGTCCATTGGTAAACTTGCTGCTGTGACAAACATGCAATCACCGTACTGAACCTTCATTTGTCGATTTCACACCTTCACTACACAAAAACCGAACAACATAACGCTGTTCCTCTCTCGTGTAACTCGCAATTGGGACGGCCATCTTTATACTTATACTGCAACGCTATGTGTGCATCTCCACTATGCTGCCACCTACAGACCATTCTGCACGATTTTTGTAGCTCGCTTAGAAACTTACAGGATAACGGTCCGAAGTAAAACGTTCTTGCAATACAGGATGCCTCTAAAGTCACTAACCATTTCAATGAAGGAAGAGAATGATTGAAAAATCAATATTATTTTGAAGTGTTACACATATTCTAGTGCCCTTCTACATGACCTCCATCTAGCTCAAAACATATACGCCATCTTTCAGTAGTGGAACAAAATGTAGACTGTAACATGTCAATCGTAATTCGACCTGCTGTTTCCCTGATACGATTCCGTAACTCAGGTAGACCATTCACTTTGTTAGTGTACAATTTAGATTTGATGTACCCTCATGAAAAAAGTCTAATGGAGTAAGGTCCGGTGTAAGGGAAGCCCACAGCCGAGGTGAATCTCTACCTATCCATCTCCCTGGAAACGTTCTGTTCAGGTAATCACGGACGATGTTTGCAAAATGTGGAGGTGCACCATCTTGCTGAAACACAACTGTATCCAGTATGCCATTGTCTTGAAGCTGCTGTTCAAGTAACAGTTCTAGCATGTTGAGGTAGATGTTACCGGTTATTGACCTTTCGGCAAAGAAAAATGGGCCATACAGTTTTGTGTTTGTCATACGCAACCAAACATTAACTTCCGGTGTATCACGTTCCCACTCCGATACCTCATGTGGTTCTTCATATGTCCATATTCGGCTGTTGTGTCTGTGCACTTTCCCACAAACATGGAAACTGGCTTCATCGGAGAATTAAATGTTGTCCATTAAATTCTAATTCTCTACACATTCCAGGAGGTCATAACACATTACCCGACGACAGGAGACGGCCGCGCCGTGGCTCAGTGGTTAGACTGCTTGGCTCTCGCCAAGGCGGCCTGGGTTCGATCCCAGGCGACCGCAAAATTTGTGCTGGACAACACGGCGCCGGGGCGGGTTTTCTCCGGGATCTCCGGTTTCCCCCGCCATCTCATTCCACCAAGCTCCATCTTCATCTCATGTATCATCAGTGTCATCGCCTGCGGTGCTGTATGTATTAAAAGCGGGCGTTAAACACTACACATTTCCGACGACAGGCGAAATCCTCGTCCTCAAGATGGTGCAGAACTTGAATGTGATACGGACAACTTCGTAGAGTGAAACGTAGAATTTTCCACACTGTGTTGCGAGGGACGTTCAATTCCCTACTGAGGCGTCGAACTGATAACTTCGGACTCCTATCACTGGCAATTTGAACCTGCTGCACTGTTTCTGCCAAGACGTGTGGTCGTCCAGGACGTGTCTCATCACACACACTGCCGGTACGCTTAAATTTGTTCACAAGCAGACGAATGTGTGTCCTTGATGGGGCTGGTTTGTGGAATTTACGAGTAAAGTCCGCTCTGACGTCTTCATATGACAATCCGCGTACCCGTACACAAACAATGGCAACCCGTTCTTCTGTGCTAAAACATCTTGCACTAAAATACCAGTATCTGAAAATAAAAGAAACATTGAAATGGATAGTGACTTTAGAGACACCCTGTATAATGCTGGTGCATACTGAATCGTTTTAGCACAGTTTTGGTTTTTAAGAAAACAAATGACACATCTTTTGCCGTGATCCCTCCTTCAGCAATTATAGAAATAAAAGCCAAACTGATCATCAACAAAAGACACTAGGGGCGTTCTGTTGAAGTGAGGGGGATGCTCGTAAAGTGTTGCATTGTCGTGTCAGTTCGAACCAGAAACCGGCAGCACCAAACAAGCCAAGTTTAATAATAAAAAGATACTTGTTATTTGTCGACCGCGACCTGTATCCCCAGGGAAGGTGGTAACTGTTATAAAAAGAGAGGAGGTGCAAAGCGTTTACTAATTCTCCCTCTGCAAGCGCACATTTGGTTGCCTAATGAGTTTCATCAACTTCAAAGGGATTTACAATAGCCGCACAACATCAAAGCAAACAGCGTACAGCAGCGTTAGAAAATAGGGGGCCATTCGAAATGGGCGCACATCCCGGATTTCAAATAGGATCCCTCATAAATCCTTTGTATCCTTCGGGGTGTAGTCTCATTTTTCGTGTTTCTCGCCTTGCCTTGTGTTTTTTTTTCTAGGGAAGAAGGAGGAAGTGATAATGGCATGTGCTGCTACCGCATGGCAATGTGAGAGGTCCCAAATGACAGTAGCACCCGCGAGATGTGAATGTGTCTTATGGGAGATATTTGGTTGTTTCGCAGCTGGAGCTTCCTTTGCCTTGGAATAAGCTATACCAATTCCGTCCCCTTTCATTCACATTTGCTCCCTCCCTTCAACTGTCACGGCCAGAACTTCTTAACTCACTAAATCACAGCTTTCTCCTTTTCCAGTTATTATCTTCTTACCTTCTTTACTGCATTACTTTTCTTATTTCCTCCTTCCTCCACTGGCCTGTTACGGTATCACTTCCACTTTAACATTGGTATTCCTATATACGAAAGCTGTTCAGTAAAGAATGACCATACTATTTTACGGTCATAATTTTTCGCACTAAACTCCAACTTATTACATTCTGTTAGGCCTTGTTATGAAAGAGATCTTCCAATCTTTCTACTGGTACCACTGTAACTACAATGATACTAGTATTTCTTTTGTCCTTGGCTGTGTATGTGAACATTTATTTGTTCTGAATAATATTTTGTACTAGTTATTGGTGAATATATGATATGGGCAAGCCAAAAACATTTGAAAAGAGAAAGTTAATAGGCAACTGTTTTACTAAAAACAGAGCAGTAAATGTAGAAAATAAAAACATGAGGCAAGTCCGTAAAATAAGGTCTCCAATTTTATTTAATATAGAAAACGTATTTATTGTCAAATAATGTTACATTGTTGGAAAGGGAGAACTTTCAGCTATTTTTCAAAGTAATCAACATTGCGATCGATGCACTTTTGCATGCGCTGTGGCAGTTCTTGTCATAGCACTCTGCCGCTAAGTTGCGCAGGTAGCACTCGTTTTTCAAATCATCGTCGGTCTGGAAATGTGTTCCACCCAGATGTGACTTCAACTCAGGAAACAGACGATAATCACTAGGTGCTAAGTCTAGACTGTAGGGGGATGGGTGAGGATGTCACATCCGAACTGAGCCATGAGATCACCTATGTGATAATGCAAATATTCGGTCAAAAACTTGTGAATCGTGGTCTTACTGCCTTCAGGGATAAGTCGTACAGCTCACGAACTGTCACACGCCGAACTTTAAGCATTTCTTGCTCCACTTTTGCAAATGTTTCGGCTAAAACCGAAGGCTGACCAGAACGCTGTACGTCCGTTTTTGAACTCTGACCCACTTTCGCACGTTAAGTCATATTGGACGATGAATGAAATGATGTTCAAATGAGTACAGGGTACATAGAGCTTAGAGTTACCAGACATTCATCTTTCAGGATAAGAGAAAACCTCCAACGTTAAGTCATATCAGACGATGAATGAAATGATGCTCAAATGAGTACAGGGTACATAGAGCTTAGAGTTACCAGACATTTATCTTTCAGGATAAGAGAAAACCTCCAACGTTAGGTCATATCGGACGATGAATGAAATGATGCTCAAATGAGTACAGGGTACATAGAGCTTAGAGTTACCAGACATTCATCCTTCAGGATAAGAGAAAGCCTCCAACGTTAAGTCATATCGGATGATGAATGAAATTATGTTCAAATGTGTACAGGGTACATAGAGCTTAGAGTTACCAGACATTCATCCTTCAGGATAAGAGAAAGCCTCCAACGTTAAGTCATATCGGACGATGAATGAAATGATGTTCCAATGAGTACAGGGTACATAGAGCTTAGAGTTACCAGACATTCATCTTTCAGGATAAGAGAAAACCTCAAACGTTAAGTCATATAAGACGATAATTGAAATGATGTTCAAATGAGTACAGGGTACATAGAGCTTAGAGTTACCAGACATTCATCTTTCACGATAAGAGAAAACCTCCAACGTTAAGTCATATCGAACGATAATTGAAATGATGTTCAAATGAGTACAGAGTACATAGAGCTTAGAGTTACCAGACATTCATCTTTCAGGATAAGAGAAAACCTCCAACGTTAAGTCATATCGGACGATGAATGAAATGATGTTCAAATGAGTACAGGGTACATAGAGCTTAGAGTTACCAGACATTCATCTTTCAGGATAAGAGAAAGCCTCCAAGGTTAAGTCATATCGGACGATGAATGAAATGATGTTCAAATGAGTACAGGGTACATAGAGCTTAGTTACCAGACATTCATCTTTCAGGATAAGAGAAAACCTCCAACGTTAAGTCATATCGGACGATGAATGAAATGATGTTCAAATGTGTACAGGGTACATAAAGCTTAGAGTTCCCAGACATTCATCTTTCAGGATAAGAGAAAGCCTCCAAGGTTAAGTCATATCGGACGATGAATCAAATGATGTTCAAATGAGTACAGGGTACATAGAGCTTAGTTACCAGATATTCATCTTTCAGGATAAGAGAAAGCCTTCAACGTTAAGTCATATCGGACGATGAATGAAATGATGTTCAAATGAGTACAGGGTACATAGAGCTTAGAGTTACCAGACATTCATCTTTCAGGATAAGAGAAAACCTCCAACGTTAAGTCATATCGGACGATGAATGAAATGATGTTCAAATGAGTACAGGGTACATAGAGCTTAGAGTTACCAGACATTCATCTTTCAGGATAAGAGAAAGCTTCCAACGTTAAGTCATATCGGACGATGAATGAAATGATGTTCAAATGAGTACAGGGTACATAGAGCTTAGTTACCAGACATTCATCTTTCATGTTAAGAGAAAGCCTCCAAGGTTAAGTCATATCGGACGATGAATGAAATGATGTTCAAAGGAGTACGGGGTACACAGAGCTTAGAGTTACCAGACATTCATCTTTCAGGATAAGAGAAAACCTCCAACGTTAAGTCATATCGGACGATGAATGAAATGATGTTCAAATGAGTACAGAGTACATAGAGCTTAGAGTTACCAGACATTCATCTTTCAGGATAAGAGAAAGCCTCCAAGGTTAAGTCATATCGGACGATGAATGAAATGATGTTCAAATGAGTACAGGGTACATAGAGCTTAGTTACCAGACATTCATCTTTCATGTTAAGAGAAAGCCTCCAAGGTTAAGTCCTATCGGACGATGAATGAAATGATGTTCAAAGGAGTACGGGGTACTCAGAGCTTAGAGTTAGCAGGCATTCATCTTTCAGGATAAGAGAAAACCTCCAACGTTAGGTCGTATCGGACGATGAATGAAATGATGCTCAAATGAGTACAGGGTACATAGAGCTTAGAGTTACCAGACATTCATCCTTCAGGATAAGAGAAAGCCTCCAACGTTAAGTCATATCGGATGATGAATGAAATGATGTTCAAATGTGTACAGGGTACATAGAGCTTAGAGTTACCAGACATTCATCCTTCAGGATAAGAGAAAGCCTCCAATGTTAAGTCATATCGGACGATGAATGAAATGATGTTCAAATGAGTACACAGTACATAGAGCTTAGTTACCAGACATTCATCTTTCAGGATAAGAGAAAGCCTCCAAGGTTAAGTCATATCGGACGATGAATGAAATGATGTTCAAATGAGTACAGGGTACATAGAGCTTAGAGTTACCAGACATTCATCTTTCAGGATAAGAGGAAACCTCCAACGTTAAGTCATATCGGACGATGAAGGAAATGTTCAAATGAGTTCAGGGTACATAGAGCTTAGAGTTACCAGACATTCATCTTTCAGGATAAGGGAAAACCTCCAACGTTAAGTCATATCGGACGATGAAGGAAATGTTCAAATGAGTACAGGGTACATAGAGCTTAGAGTTACCAGACATTCATCTTTCAGGAGAAGGAAAACCTCCAACGTTAAGTCATATCGGACGGTGAATGAAATGATGTTCAAATGAGTACAGGGTACATAGAGCTTAGTTACCAGACATTCATCTTTCATGTTAAGAGAAAGCCTCCAAGGTTAAGTCATATCGGACGATGAATGAAATGATGTTCAAAGGAGTACGGGGTACACAGAGCTTAGAGTTAGCAGGCATTCATCTTTCAGGATAAGAGGAAACCTCCAACGTTAAGTCATATCGGACGATGAATGAAATGATGTTCAAATGAGTACAGAGTACATAGAGCTTAGTTACCAGACATTCATCTTTCAGGATAAGAGAAAGCCTCCAAGGTTAAGTCATATCGGACGATGAATGAAATGATGTTCAAATGAGTACAGGGTACATAGAGCTTAGTTACCAGACATTCATCTTTCATGTTAAGAGAAAGCCTCCAAGGTTAAGTCATATCGGACGATGAATGAAATGATGTTCAAAGGAGTACGGGGTACACAGAGCTTAGAGTTAGCAGGCATTCATCTTTCAGGATAAGAGGAAACCTCCAACGTTAAGTCATATCGGACGATGAAGGAAATGTTCAAATGAGTTCAGGGTACATAGAGCTTAGAGTTACCAGACATTCATCTTTCAGGATAAGGGAAAACCTCCAACGTTAAGTCATATCGGACGATGAAGGAAATGTTCAAATGAGTACAGAGTACATAGAGCTTAGAGTTACCAGACATTCATTTTTCAGGATAAAGGAAAACCTCCAACGTTAAGTCATATCGGACGGTGAATGAAATGATGTTCAAATGAGTACAGGGTACATAGAGCTTAGAGTTACCAGACATTCATCTTACAGGATAAGAGAAAACCTCCAACGTTAAGTCATATCGGACGATGCATGAAATGATGTTCAAATGAGTACAGGGTACATAGAGCTTAGAGTTACCAGACATTCATCTTTCAGGATAAGGGAAAACCTCTAACGTTAAGTCATATCGGACGATGAATGAAATGATGCTCAAATGAGTACAGGGTGCATAGAGCTTAGAGTTACCAGACATTCATCTTTCAGGATAAGAGAAAACCTCCAACGTTAAGTCATATCGGACGATGAATGAAATGATGCTCAAATGAGTACAGGGTACATAGAGCATAGAGATACCAGACATTCATCTTTCAGGATAAGGGAAAACCTCCAACGTTAAGTCATATCGGACGATGAATGAAATGATGTTCAAATGAGTACAGGGTACATAGAGCTTAGAGTTACCAGACATTCATCTTTCAGGATAAGGGAAAACCTCCAACGTTAAGTCATATCGGTCGACGAATGAAATGATGTTCAAATGAGTACAGGGCACATAGAACTTAGAGTTACCAGACATTCATCTTTCAGGATAAGAGAAAACTTCCAACGTTAAGGCATATCGGACGATGAATGAAATGATGTTCAAATGAGTACAGGGTACATAGAGCTTAGAGTACCAGACATTCATCTTTCAGGATAAGAGAAAACCTCCAACGTTAAGTCATATCGGACGATGAATGAAATGATGTTCAAATGAGTACACGGTACATAGAGCTTAGAGTTACCAGACATTCATCTTTCAGGATAAGGGAAAACCTCCAACGTTAAGTCATATCGGACGATGAATGAAATGATGCTCAAATGAGTACAGGGTACATAGAGCTTAGAGTTACCAGACATTCATCTTTCAGGATAAGGGAAAACCTCCAACGTTAAGTCATATCGGACGATGAATGAAATGATGTTCAAATGAGTACAGGGTACATAGAGCTTAGAGTTACCAGACATTCATCTTTCAGGATAAGGGAAAACCTCCAACGTTAAGTCATATCGGTCGACGAATGAAATGATGTTCAAATGAGTACAGGGCACATAGAACTTAGAGTTACCAGACATTCATCTTTCAGGATAAGAGAAAACTTCCAACGTTAAGGCATATCGGACGATGAATGAAATGATGTTCAAATGAGTACAGGGTACATAGAGCTTAGAGTACCAGACATTCATCTTTCAGGATAAGAGAAAACCTCCAACGTTAAGTCATATCGGACGATGAATGAAATGATGTTCAAATGAGTACACGGTACATAGAGCTTAGAGTTACCAGACATTCATCTTTCAGGATAAGGGAAAACCTCCAACGTTAAGTCATATCGGACGATGAATGAAATGATGCTCAAATGAGTACAGGGTACATAGAGCTTAGAGTTACCAGACATTCATCTTTCAGGATAAGGGAAAACCTCCAACGTTAAGTCATATCGGACGATGAAGGAAATGTTCAAATGAGTACAGAGTACATAGAGCTTAGAGTTACCAGACATTCATTTTTCAGGATAAAGGAAAACCTCCAACGTTAAGTCATATCGGACGGTGAATGAAATGATGTTCAAATGAGTACAGGGTACATAGAGCTTAGAGTTACCAGACATTCATCTTACAGGATAAGAGAAAACCTCCAACGTTAAGTCATATCGGACGATGCATGAAATGATGTTCAAATGAGTACAGGGTACATAGAGCTTAGAGTTACCAGACATTCATCTTTCAGGATAAGGGAAAACCTCCAACGTTAAGTCATATCGGACGATGAATGAAATGATGTTCAAACGAGTACAGGGTGCATAGAGCTTAGAGTTACCAGACATTCATCTTTCAGGATAAGAGAAAACCTCCAACGTTAAGTCATATCGGACGATGAATGAAATGATGTTCAAATGAGTACAGGGTGCATAGAGCTTAGAGTTACCAGACATTCATCTTTCAGGATAGGAGAAAACCTCCAACGTTAAGTCACATCGGACGCTGAATGAAGTTATGTTCAAATGAGTACAGGGTACATAGAGCTTAGAGTCACTCCTCATTTTGTCTTGTAGGATAAGGGAAAGCTTATCCAGAAAGCTCACCCTGACCGAGATTAGAACTCGGGACCTGTTAAAGGTGTGGCAGACACGGCGGTACCTAAGTGCAGTATGACCTCATTTCCTGTATCTTGTTTGCCAACACTGCTGGACCGCAAAGGATGCTGCGGCCTGCGACCACAGTGTGAAAACCGCGGGCTCAATAAATTTAGAACGCTGACGTAATATCTCACCACCCGGCATTTAGGGAGCAGATGGAGAAATCTACTCTAGCAGGCCATTCACTCCGCTATCATCAGCCAACCCTGAGGCAAATTGCTGAAATTTCTCTTCAGACTGGAGGGAATGGGATGAGAAAAGTGAGAGGAGAGCTCGGTTTAAGGTAAGAGGTAATTCCCAACTCGACTCGTTTAAAAAGTATTTGCATTCACTACGTGGCAGAAACGTAAGGGGAAATACAGACTGTTCATCGCAGAAGTATTACAGTCTTGTGCAAATATTGGTTTCTTAATTACTTTACAATATACTGTTGACATGAAGATATTGCATTTACCTAAGAAATTGATGCCAGATAGGTAAATGATGTCAATAAAGATTGATCATAATTTTTCACACTAAACTTCAAACTTACTACATTCTGTTAGCTTAATGTGAAACAAACACGCCGTAGTACTTTCATTGTTGGTACTCCTGGTTCCTGCCTGTGAGAATCAGACAAGTTCAGACATGTTCAGTCTCGCCTACCACTGCAATGGAGGTAACACGCGAGGAACAATATGTGGCTTTGAAATTCTGCTTTCGTCTCAACAAATCTTCAGTTGAGGCCTATACAATGTTACAGGAGGCCTATGGAGAGTCTGTTCTTTCCTACAGCACAGCTCGAAGGTGTTTTAAAATGTTTAAAGAAGGGAGACAATCAATTTCAAAGGAAGGTGGACCCGGTGCTCCAGTTACTGCTCTTACGGAAGAAAACATCAACACTGCTGCTGCCATTGTGAGAGAGGATCGACGAATTACCTTAAGATCACTTTCTGAAATACTGAACATTTCATTATGTGCCACCCACACGTTGGTGACGGAAACATTACACATGAGACGTGTTTGTGCGCGATGGGTACCAAGACTGTTGATTCCCGAACAAAAGGACATTCGCATGTAGGTCTGGATGCAGTTAAAGTTGATGTTAGAGGAAGATCCAAAGTTTGTTTCAAACGTAATCACTGCTGATGAAACTTGGCTATATCATTTTGATCCTGAGAGCAAACAGTAAAGCTCAGTGTGGAAATATCCTTCATCACCAACCCCCCAAAAATGCAAAAGTGGTTGCTTCTGCTGGGAAAATTATGGTTATCTCATTCTTTGATATTCATGGAATGGTTTATCAGCATGTTGTACTTGCACACACATTAGTAACTGGAAAATACTACAGGGATGTCCTGAAAACATAACAAGTCCGTATCAGGCGCAAAAGACCACATTTCCGTAAAGCAGGCTGGATGCTGCACCACGATAATGCGCGGCCGCATATTACCAATGTTGTTGCTGAATATCTTGCAAACATCAACGTGTAGTGTATCCTTCACCCTCCCTATAGTCCGGATTTAGCTACATGTGATTTTTTTATATTTCCGAACTTTAAGAAACGTCATCGTGGGAGGCATTATCCATCATCAGAAGCAGTGTTGAAGGCTGCGGAGGTTATTTTGAAGCATCTTTCAAAAATGGTTTCCAGCATGTCTTTGAAGACTGACAGAAACGCTGGGACAAGTGCATCGCATTCAGGGGAAACTGTTTTGAGAAGAACTGTCAAAATTATGAGGATGAGTAAAGGTACGTTGTCCAAAAAGTAGTGATCTCTCCAGAAAGGAGGAATTTTGATATAAATATTGATTATTTGTGGCATTTCTTCTCTTATCTGTGGTGACGAGTTTTCTCTCATTTCAAGGAACAATTACTCGTATATACTGCAGAACACAAACTGTAAATTGTAGTTATTCTGGAACGTCGTGTGTCACCAATTGTAGAAGTCTGGCGTTATTTTAGGATCTAAATGACAACATATATTGCATTGTTAATCAACTATTTATTCCACATTTTAATATAAAAGTCATAACAAATGAAAATCGTTGTATCAACCTTTTGTACACGATGTTCATTTTTATCTGTGATTTTACGGCGGAATATTTGATGTCATCAATAGCATCACAGATAAAGCGATTATATGCGATTACCCTAGTGGCTTGCGGTCGTATTTGATGTGTTGACAACAGATTTGAGGACTCCCTCTACCAGCAGGTAAATATAAAGGCGCGTAACATCGTCTGATGCGTAGATAAGATAGCTGTTTATAAAAAACAATATACCTCAATGCAGCCGTAAAAGTATACCATGAAGAATATACGAAATGCTAAGTCAATGAACACTTATTTCACAATGAACATTTGCTTTTGTAGATATACGAGGTCGTCCAGAAGGTAAGTTCTGTTTGGTAATAGAATTAAGTTGTGTACAGATACAGTAAAATTATTAATTGCACAAAATTCTACAACACTTAAACTATTTTTCCACATAACTACCCAAATTTTGCAGGCATTTGTCATAGCGAGGCACAAGTTTTGTATACCTTCCTTATAGAAGGAAGTATTACTACAAAGTATTCAAATTCATTGAGCACTTCTACCCTTTTACCATTTACTGAATCTTTGTGCTAGCCATTTGTTACAGTAAGCAATGAAGCACAGTGACCAAATGATCTAACTCACCATACCGAGCCGAGTACAACTTTGATGTACACAGTAACAAGTTTATACTCTAGAATAAACGGGTCAATGTAGCAGATCTTCAAGCACGTCCGACATTGCCTATACACTTCTGTAATATAATATTCATTGCATAACAACAAAGCAACAGACTTGATCAGCCATAATTACATTATATTTTGCATAATAAACATACCCTACTGCTACGGTTGGTACTATTAAATGATCTGACGATGTGCTCAGTTTCCTTTGAAGTTCGGAGGCCTAAGACCGTCCTATGAACTAAAACAAAATTTATGCTTCATTACCACATGTGGTAATTTGTACTTTATCATTGGTGTACGTAATAACAGAGCAACTACTGTACAGGGTGTATATAAATGAATATCGGGGTTTAACCCTTTATAATATCTATTATAATAAACTTACAGTTATAAATGATATGACAAACGAAAAAGTAAATCAAACAGTTTTACCAACAACCCTATAAATGTTCAATGTGACTCAGTTCAGTTAAGTCCTGTACCCTTAGGAGCAAGGACACGGGCATCCTTCAACCCGCGAGCGATGGATACTCCGGGAGTTTTCCATGGTGCAATACCTTGAATCTAAAAGCTCCCCACCCCGCTGAGCACAACGCCAAGATGGGTGGAAGTGGATACGCCACTTACCCGCGTCAACCCCGCAGGGAAGACTACCGATAACCTCGGTGGGGACTCCTGGTGATCTAGCACAACTTCTACTACTTCTGCAGGCTAATACCCGGGACTTATGAGACAACCCTCTACACCGTCCGGGCGGCGTAGCCTGGTGATCTAGCACAACTTCTACTAGCCCTGCAGGCTAGTACCCCGGACTTATTAGGTAACCCTCTACCCTCTCCGGGCGGCCGTAGCCTGGTGATCTAGCACACCTTCTACTAGCTCTGCAGGCTAGTACCCCGGACTTATTAGGTAACCCTCTACCCTCTCCGGGTGGCCGTAGCCTGGTGATCTAGCACACCTTCTACTAGCTCTGCAGGCTAGTACCCGGGACTTATTAGGCAACCCTCTACCCTCTCCGGGCGGCCGTAGCCTGGTGATCTAGCACAACTTCTACTAGCTCTGCAGGCTAGTACCCGGGACTTATTAGGCAACCCTCTACCCTCTCCGGGCGGCCGTAGCCTGGTGATCTAGCACACCTTCTACTAGCTCTGCAGGCTAGTACCCGGGACTTATTAGGCAACCCTCTACCCTCTCCTGGCGGCCGTAGCCTGGTGATCTAGCACACCTTCTACTAGCTCTGTAGGCTAGTACACGGGACTTATAAGGCAACCCTTTACCTCCTCCGGGCGGCCGTAGCCTGGTGATCTAGCACACCTTCTACTAGCTCTGTAGGCTAGTACACGGGACGTATTAGGCAACCCTCTACCCCCTCCGGGCGGCTGTAGCCTGGTGACCTAGCACACCTTCTACTAGCTGTGCAGGCTAGTACCCGGGACTTATGAGGCAACCCTTTACCTCCTCCGGGCGGCCGTAGCCTGGTGACCTAGCACACCTTCTACTAGCTCTGCAGGCTAGTACCCGGCACTTATTAGGCAACCCTCTACCCCCTCCGGGCGGCTGTAGCCTGGTGACCTAGCACACCTTCTACTAGCTCTGCAGGCTAGTACCCGGGACTTATGAGGCAACCCTTTACCTCCTCCGGGCGGCCGCAGCCTGGTGACCTATCACACCTGCTACTAGCTCTGCAGGCTAGTACCCGGGACTTATGAGGCAACCCTTTACCTCCTCCGGGCGGCCGTAGCCTGGTGATCTAGCACACCTTCTACTAGCTCTGTAGGCTAGTACACGGGACGTATTAGGCAACCCTCTACCCCCTCCGGGCGGCCGTAGCCTGGTGATCTAGCACACCTTCTACTAGCTCTGCAGGCTAGTACCCGGGACTTATAAGGCAACCCTTTACCTCCTCCGGGCGGCCGTAGCCTGGTAACCTAGCACACCTTCTACTAGCTCTGCAGGCTAGTACCCGGGACTTATGAGGCAACCCTTTACCTCCTCCGGGCGGCCGTAGCCTGGTGACCTAGCACACCTTCTACTAGCTCTGTAGCCTAGTACACGGGACGTATTAGGCAACCCTCTACCCCCTCCGGGCGGCTGTAGCCTGGTGACCTAGAACACCTTCTACTAGCTCTGCAGGCTAGTACCCGGGACTTATGAGGCAACCCTTTTCCTCCTCCGGGCGGCCGTAGCCTGGTGACCTAGCACACATTCTACTAGCTCTGCAGGCTAGTACCCGGCACTTATTAGGCAACCCTCTACCCCCTCCGGGCGGCTGTAGCCTGGTGACCTAGCACACCTTCTACTAGCTCTGCAGGCTAGTACCCGGGACTTATGAGGCAACCCTTTACCTCCTCCGGGCGGCCGTAGCCTGGTGACCTATCACACCTTCTACTAGCTCTGTAGGCTAGTACCCGTGTCTTAAAAGGCAACCCTTTACCCCCTCCGGGCGGTCGTAGCCTGGTGATCTAGCGAACCTTCTACTAGCTCTGCAGGCTAGTACCCGGGTCTTAAAAGGCAACCCTTTACCTCCTCCGGGCGGCCGTAACCTGGTGACCTAGCACACCTTCTACTAGTTCTGCAGGCTAGTACCCGGCACTTATTAGGCAACCCTCTACCCCCTCCGGGCGGCTGTAGCCTGGTGACCTAGCACACCTTCTACTAGCTCTGCAGGCTAGTACCCGGGACTTATGAGGCAACCCTTTACCTCCTCCGGGCGGCCGTAGCCTGGTGACCTAGCACACCTTCTACTAGCTCTGTAGGCTAGTACCCGGGACTTATTAGGCAACCCTCTACCCCCTCCGGGCGGTCGTAGCCTGGTGATCTAGTACACCTTCTACTAGCTCTGTAGGCTAGTACCCGGGACTTATTAGGCAACCCTCTGCCCCCTCCGGGCGGCCGTAGCCTGGTGATCTAACACACCTTCTACTAGCTCTGCAGGCTAGTACCCGGGACTTATTAGGCAACCCTCCACCCCCTCCGGGCGGTCGTAGCCTGGTGATCTAGTACACCTTCTACTAGCTCTGTAGGCTAGTACCCGGGACTTATTAGGCAACCCTCTGCCCCCTCCGGGCGGCCGTAGCCTGGTGATCTAACACACCTTCTACTAGCTCTGCAGGCTAGTACCCGGGACTTATTAGGCAACCCTCTGCCCCCTCCGGGCGGCCGTAGTCTGGTGATCTAGCACACCTTCTACTAGCTCTGTAGGCTAGTATCCGGGACTTATGAGGCAACCCTCTACCTCCTCCGGGTGGCTGTAGCCTGGTGATCTAGCACACCTTCTACTAGCTCTGCAGGCTAGTACCCGGGACTTATGAGGCAACCCTTTACCTCCTCCGGGCGGCCGTAGCCTTGTGACCTAGCACACCTTCTACTAGCTCTGCAGGCTAGTACCCGGGACTTATGAGGCAACCCTCTACACCCTCGGGGCGGCCGTAGCCTGGTGATCTAGCACACCTTCTACTAGCTCTGCAGGCTAGTACCCGGGACTTATTAGGCAACCCTCTACCCCCTCCGGGCGACCGTAGGCTGGCCAGAGGTACCTAATTCCCCGTGGGTTTTGGGAGTATACTGCCCCCTCAAGTCCAACCCAATCCGAAAAACTCCCCGACGGGAGGGGCTCGGCAGTTCGGCCAGAGTTTCCTCTAGTAACGTCAGAGGTACCACGAGTGCTAAGGGTCCGCAGCGCCCGCACCTTGCCAGCTGAAGGGGACAGATCCTCTTCCCTACGGGATGTTCAATGTGACTATCCTTTGTCACACGGCACACATCAAGTTCTTCCCAAACGTTGATAAGTGTGTATTCTGTAATTATAGCAACAGCTGCTTCAATCCGGTTTCTTAACTAAGTGAGGTCAGCTGGTAGCGGATGCATGTATACACGATCCTTGATGAAGCTCCATGGCGTTAGGTCAGGAGAACGTGGAGGCCATGCATAGCAAGCCCTCTCCTTGCAGCCCATCCTGTGCTCGGGTACAGTGACGTTCAACCAATCACGTACAGATATATTTTTTTTATCTTGAAAAGTACAGAGCGCTGCGCAGTGGTATCTGGACGAGTCCACTTCAGAACAGCTGCAACTGGAGGGGAGGGCGGGTCAGTTGGATATCAGTTGCGAGCAAGTAAACAAGTGCAGAGCTACTGAGTGATACTACACCTTGTTTCAAAAAGTGCGTGTTTCCTGGTTCCAAGAGAACATTTAGAAATGGCGCCTCCTAGCAGCAAATTAGGAAATATAGTGCTACATTCTCAAACACGAGAAGTAATAAGCAATGTGTATACATTTATGAAAAAGGAACAAGGGTCTGGGTCTGCTCTGAAAATCTGGAAAAGGGTATCAGAGGCAACAGGTGTGTCTGTAAGCAGTTAGAAGAATTATTAGGGAATCAAAAACCATTAATTCTGGTGCAACGACGTCGTTTTCTACCCCAGGTAAACAACAATCTAGATCATGCACAAAATCTAATTTGGATGTCTTTAATGAAGTAGTTAGGCGAACTGTTAATAACTTTTACATCACAGAAAAAGAACCACCTACTCTGAGTAAAGTACTTATGGAGATTCAAAATTCCATTGACTTCCAAGGCAGTGTCTCAACATTAAGAAAAGTTCTTTTGAAGCTAGGATTTAGATGGAATAAAACCAAACACAACAGACTAAGTTTAAAGGAACTTCATAACATACGGGCAAAAAGACTTAAATATCTGCGAGGTATTCAAAGATACCGCAATGAAGGTCGCAATAGAGTTTATATGGATGAGACTTACATCAATACAGCACATGCAACGCCATATGCCTGGAGTGATACCTCGCTACAAGGACTCTTTGCACCAATGTCGAAAGGAAAGCAGTTGGTAATCGTGCATGCTGGAGGAGATCTGGGTGATGTTCCAAATGCATATGTACGATTTTTTTTTATTAACAATAACAAGGAGTTTTAAGGAGGGATTTGAAGTTAGGATTTGGGATGGCAGTTATCTTCTGCCTATTGTGGAGTTCCGCATTAGCACCTCCGTTGATATCGTCATCATATGCTGCCGCACAGTGTGCGGGAGCGCGTTGGGGTTGGTTTCCTTGGCCATGACCATGACCGAAGTCCTGAGCATGGCACGAAAGGGATTAGGCGTACTTTATTTAAGTGGAGTAGTGGACTTCTATTGCTGGGGAATGTGGGCATAATGTCTTCTTGCGCGTTCGCGAAGAGAGACGGTAGGATGATCGGTGTTGGTCTGAAGTTGATGCTCAACCAGGCGGTGGAGCAGTTGTAGGAGCTGGTCTAGTTTGGAGTCGGTGTTGGTGTGACTCTCCTCCAGCCGTGAGAGTTTTCGCTTCACAGATCATGAATTGTCGTTGTTGTTGAGTTGCTGTAGATGTTGTTGTGCCAGATCTAGCCGGTTTTGAAGTTCCGATGTGGTGTCTGCAGAGCGTTGGGCGATTGCTGTTAAATTCCTAAGCTGGTCGATCTGCTCTGAGTGGCGTTCTGTGATGTTTGCGGTGACTGTCTCTTCCAGTTGTCCTAGCCGTGGTGTAATGTTGAGCACCTCTGAGTGGAGGTCATGGATTTCTTCTCTGGAGGACTATGTAGCTGTGATGGAGTTTTCCAGAGAGGTGAGCCGGGATCCGATGTTCTCCAAGTCCCTCCGAAGTACCTGTAGGGATTCCCTCAAGCCATCTTGAGGAAGGGTGGTAGGTGCTGCTGCTGATGTCGGAGGTGAGCGAGGTACGTCTTCCCTGGTTGTCACTGTGTAGTCTTGTGTTGGGTGCCTCGGTCTGGGGTAGCGTGGGCACTGTGGCTGACCTGTGAAATGGCCTACACCATTGCAGGTTGCACAGTATCTGGGTCGGTGCCGTAGATCGTGGCTTCTGCACTCGGTGGTGAGGCACCGTGACCCACAGTAGTGACATCTCGGAGGAGCTGTGCACGTGGAGGCGCTTTGGCTGTAGTCGCAGCATCGCCGACACGGGAAGTGACGCTCTAATTTGCTTGCCTCGATTCTGAGGCAGTGCCCTAACAAGGGCAGCCCCCTCCTCAAGGCAGCATCCTGCTCTAAGTGGTCGGCTAGATGCAGGCGAACTAAAGTGGTGGTGCCCATTCTCGTGACGATCCTGTTGGCTCTCCAGGCTGAGGGCCACATCTGCTTAGCGGCGGAGAGGACGAATCTGTAAGGTAGGTCCCGCGGTACCCCGCAGATGACCAGGGTGCAGGATCCTACAGACGTTGCAGGTGCCGGTGCACAATGGGGCGCTCGTTGTTTTGTGTGCTGTGCAGCAGCGGCATAGGATAGCCGTTGTGCAGTAGCACTAGCAGGTGGTGGTTGTTGAGCTTCTACGGCTGGAAGGTCTGTTGACTGCGTGTCAGGTGCTGGATGGGCTGTCGGCTGCGTTGCGTTGGTCGATGCAGAGTGGGCTGGGGTGGGCGAGTTGCCCGCCAGCCGTGGCGTGCTCTCTCTGCTAGGCGCGTCCTGGCCGAGCGCAATCGCCCAGAACTTCCCACTCACGGCACCGTCAGAGCTCCGCTCTGATGCCGGCAGTGCCGGCGGCGCCGGAGACGAGGCACGTGAGCTGCCTGGTGAAGTCTGCGGTGTGGCTTCCTTAGCCTTTCTGCGAGCAGCTTCTTTCTTCGTCTTTCCCATCCTTGCGAGGTGATGTTCCTTCCGTGGTCGAGTCTGAAACCTTCTAAGCATGGGGATTACCACGACAATATGAATTACAACAATTACCAAAAGTGGATTCAAGAAAAGCTTATTCCTAACCTGGCTCCTAGATCTGTGCTAGTTCTAGATAAAGCCCCATATCACAACGTGCAAATTGAAAAACATCCAAATACACGCTCTAGAAGGGATCAAATGATATCCTGGCTACAGAGACACGTGACTGAAGATGAGTTCAAAAACACTAATTTTTCGAACCTAAGAAACCCTGAAATTTATCAGCTTATTCTACCCCTAAAACCAGCACCTTCTTATAAAATAGATAAAATACTTGAGGGGCACAATCATACTGTTCTAAGACTTCCTCCCTACCATCCGGAATTGAACCCCATAGAACTAATATAGGTCACAATAAAATACTGGGTTTCCAAATATAATGTTTCTTTTAAAATGGATGATATAATTAAACTTACAGATGCAAAAAAGAAATCAATAACAGTAGAAGAATGGAAAAAAGCATGCAAACATGTAAGGAAGGTCGAAGTTGAATATATGAGAACCGAGGAAATGTGAATTGTGTAGTGTTTAACGCCCGCTTTTACTACATACGGCACCGCAGGCGGTGACACTGATGATGCATAAGATGAAGATGGAGCACCGGTGGAATGAGATGGTGGGGGAAACAGGAGGTCCCGGAGAAAACCCGCCCCAGCGCCGTGTTGTCCACCACAAATCTCACTTTGCTGTCGCCTGGGATTGAACCCGGGCCGCCTTGGTGAGAGCCAAGCGGTCTAACTACTGAGCCGCGGCGCGGCCTGAGAACCGAGGGACCTCTAGATGCAGGAGAGGAGTTAGTTATTCACTTAAATGGTGACAGTGGTGATAGTGATAGTGGACATACTTACTCCGAGGATCTACTCCCATCAGTTTCGGCCCCGTAGGACCTGAAATCGGGCCTCTCCTGTTATTTACCATAGAACAGCACCTATTTTATAAGCTGCCCCCCCCCCGCCTGCACACGGCAGACAGGACGGAAGTGGATACGCCACTTACGCGCCGGTCCTTGATGAACCAGCTACCAAATAACCTTGGTAGGGCCGCCAGTATCTAGCTCACCAGCTACTAGCTCTGCAGGCTAGTTCCCGGGACTTATGAGGCAACCCTCTACCCCCTCCGGACGGCCGGTAGCCTGGCCAGAGGTACCCAATTGCCCGTGGGTGACGGGAACACACTGCCCCTTCGAATCCAACCCAATCCGAACAGCTTCCATTCGGGAGGGGCTCGTCATGTTCTGCCCGAGGTTCCTCTAGTAACGTCAGAGGTACCACGAGTGCTAGGGGTCCGCAGCGCCCGCACTTTGACAGCTGAAAGGGACGGATCCCTTCCCCTACGGGGAGTGACAGTGAACAGGAAGAAAATGATGGTAAAGCTGAAGATCAGTATGAAGAGGATGAAGATGGGCCAGAACAAGGCACAGGATGAAGACGACGAATCGCCATTTGGTATCAGCGGAGTTGCTGCCTTAATTTAGAAGAGCTGCAATACTGGCTACGCAGATCTTCGAGAATGAGCCTTCACTTGTAAAAGGTAAGCTTAGTTTTTAGTCAACCTATGCAGCGTACTCCCCTCTCGTAGTCTTACGCGTGTGACGCATTGTGGCGAGAGGTGCCTATCCCCACCACATTTGTTACTCATTCCTACCGCGCAGGATTCCTGTCAAGATAAAATAATACATCTGTACTTCGTTATGCCAGTGAGGTGGCACACCATCTTGCTGGAAAATGAAGTTCTCTGACTCAATTTTCTTTCAACTGAGGGAAGAGCCGTTGTTCTAGTGTATCTGTTGGGATATGCTGGACTCCAAACCTTCCCCTCCTGAAGTAGCCAGTACAACATAACTTACGAACGATGTAAATTGTTTATTCAAAATTCCTCTAACAAAATATCGTTCTTGTTACGATTCTAGGCGGTATATGTAAAGCCTCTACTAGCCATCGTAGAGCCATTTCATCAAAACGAAAATAGAGTCGGCATTCTTCATCTGTAAATTTATATAAATCTGGTCTCCGAATTGCCACGCCTCCTTGAGGAATATTTATTTTTTGTTTATATTATAATTATCGTGTTAGATTAGATTAGATTGACTTGCGCTCAGTAGGTTCACTTGTAGCCAGAAAAGGCTGTGAACATTGAACATGTCCAGAGATATAAAGTTTAATAGCTTATATATGTACTTGAAAAGTTAACATAAGGAACATATTATAGTATACAAACAATATGAACATCAATGTGGAAAACAAAGGAGGGATAATTATATATGATACAAAATCAAAGAATTTTTAATTCAGCTTCCACTTGGCTTATGCCAGTACGTCTCAATCTTTTTGTAATGGATGCCATTAATTGTTATTTCTTAAATACATATACATTAAAAATAAACTTTCAACATGCATCAAAGATTTATTGGTAATGATTTGTTATTGGAACAGTTAGATACTACTTACAGAGCTACAGAAGCATTATCAGGATAATTTGTCATTCAGATAATCTTGTACAGAATAAAAAGATTTTGAGCAAATGTACTCTCTAACAGCTTTTTTAAAAGCACCAAAATTATCAATTTTTTCTTTTAAAACATTAGGAAGTGCGCTAAATATTTTGATAGTTTCACAATGCACACCTTTCTGAAGCAAGAAAGTTTAGCACTGGGATAATGGATATTATACTTTTGTGTAGTGTTTATTATGTGAATTACATTATTTGTTGCAAATAAGACACGATTGCATACAAAGAATTTTAGGATCGAGAATATATACATGCAAGGAAGCGTTAATATCTTCAATCTTGTAAAAAGATCTTTACAGGAGCATCTGGTGTGGGTGTTAGTAATGATTCTTATAACCTTCTTTTGCATAAGAAATATTTTTTTACTTTCTACTGAGTTGCCCCAAAATAATATTCCGTATTCCATGATAGAGTTAAAGTATGCATAATATACTAATTTAAGTGTGTCAATAGAACTCACATTAACCAGGTCTCGGATAGCATAACAGGCAGAGCTGAGTTTAGGTAAGATATACAAGGATGGGTCAAAAAGTAATGCCTCCTCCTTTTTATCTCTTTTAATTGCCAAGAAAATTGAATCCAATTTATATAGCTTGAAAACTACAACATTGACGATTAATTTGTCACTATTCAGTATAACTTCCGTCCTTTTCCACAGTTTTGATCCACCTTTTAACTAGGGCATGTATTCCAGTGTGGTAAAACAAACGGTCTTGCCTCCTAAGCCATTGGCGCATGGACGTTTTCACAGACTCCTCATCTTCAAAATGAATCCCACGATGAGCTTCCTTTAGTTGCCCGAACAGATGGAAGTCTGATGGTGCCAGGTCAGTGAGGTAAGACTTGCCATCCCAATTTCTCAATTTCTGCAGTAGTGTAACGGCTGGTGTGTGGTCTTGCATTGTCATGCAAAAGAAGAACATCCGCCATAGTTTTTGCTGGGCGAAATCGGCGAAGACGTGCCTTCAGGTTTTTGAGAGTTCTGACCTATTGGACAGAATTTATTGTGCATCCCTGCTCCAAAAAATCAATCATAAGTACACCCTCTGCATCCCAAAACACTCGCCATAACTTTCCCTGCCGACCGCTGAGTTTTGAATTTTTTTCTCTTCGATGACGTTGTGTGATGCCATTCCATTGACTGCCTCTTTGATTCAGGTTCAAAAAAATGAACCCACGTTTCGTCTCCAGTAATAATTTTTTCCAGAAACTCCTCTCCCTCCAAATTGAAGCGCTGCAAGTGTTCGGAGGCTATTGTTTACCTTGTTTCTTTGTTTTGGGCGGTTAACAATTTTGGTACCGAACGTGAGCAAACTTTTGAGTAACCCAGTTGTTGAATAATCGTCATCACACTGCCTTTACTGAGGGAGGTAATGCGACACAATTCTCCTGTTGTTACCTGGAGATCACCACGAATGATGTCATCGACTCGCTGAATGTTGCATGGAGTCACTGCCGCTTCGCTTTTCATCTGCCAATGGTGTTTGCCCTTCAGCTTCGTTACAGCGACGAACCCATCGTCTAACAGTGCTGACATCCACCGTTGCATCACCATACACGAATTGGCGTTTCACCTTCCGCAGTCAAAAATTCAATCACAGAACGCTGTCTAATACGAATGTCGATGTCAGCCATTTTGCAAGAGGATGCAGTGCTGCCACCTGTTGACTTAGGAAGTTACTACTGCAGGAGATTGCAGAAGTTTTAACATACCTTACTTATTTATGTGAGCTCGTAATTTATGTGAGCTTTCCAATCTAAATATCTGTCCACTTGAAGGCCCAGAAATTTTATGCTGTCAATTTATTCTAATAACATATCATTAATCCCGATTTCTGTTTGAGTATGTGACGTACGACAGGATATAAATTTGATCACTTTTTTTTTCCTTGTTCCATTTATACCCCGCCTTTAACTGCTATGGTCATATCTGCGGCCGTTCTTCTTTGGAACATACTGAAGGTGTTAACCCGTTATCTTTGGCTTTTAATCATTAGAACACGCACACATTCACACTCTCATTCATACTTCCAGACTCTGGGAAAGATGGGGAATTATCTTGGTCGGAGAAAAATCCCCACCCCCTGAATCGAACCCGGGACCCCTAGCACGGCAGGCAGGTTGGCTACCGACTGAGCTATGAGGCCAGCCTTGACCACTTTTGTTTTGTCTAGATTCACAGATAATGTGTTCGCTTTAAACCAGCATGAACAAAATACAGTCGTGATTGGAAATGCGTTTGGGCCAATGCAACCAACTGTAACCTTCCGTCGATCTGGAGAGAAACTGTTTATGAAGTTGTTAATGAAACGGTTCCAACTGCAGAAAAGATGTGGCGTCACGGGAGAGTGAATTCGAAGATCTGTGGCGTATGTGTGGAAGATGATGATGCACTTGAGCATCGCTTGTACAACTGTCAGTGGCTGACTTGATTTGGACCTCCATCCGAGACACATTACATAAACTTCGTCCAGAAGAATGCTTACGTTCGGTACCACAGCTGGTACAACTGGAGTTTCGTTTCAAAGACACGAAATTTCATAATTTTGCAGTGTGGTTGGTTGCTGGTACACTACATTGGCTGCTGAAAGTACGTCGAGGAGACACTGCTAGCAAAGCACTTACGTATATTTTTGAAGGAGCAGAGATGGACCTATATACAAAAGAAAACCTTGCGTTCTCTGGAGCCATTCATTTATCACTTGGAACAAATGCAGATCTAATAACCATCTAAGCAAATAAAACCCTTCATTTGTCTCACAGTACAAGCCAATAAAACAACAAATACTCTAAACGACTTACCCGGCACCCGTTCCCTCTTAAAAAATAAAAAAATAAATAAAAAATAAAAAGAAGTATAAGAAAAGAACATGACATACAGTTGAAAAAATAATTCATTTTAATTATACACTCGTTTAAATTTGTACTTGGTCACCAGGACACTAGTATCATCGGCGAAAAGAACTGTACTTGAAATGTCCTTTATATAAAGTGAGAGATCATTTATATAGATCAGGAATAATGGAGACCCTAACTCGGAACCAATAACTCATCATCAGTGCCACTGAACACTGCTCCATTTTCTATTCTTATTAACGTACCATGTGCAGAAACTCTGACTTAGTAACATACGCTACAATTTATACCGTATACAAGTCACATGACAATAGCCGATACTGTATCAGAAAACACGCTCTGGCAAAAACTCTCCATTATTAAAGTACAACTTTTGAACTAAGTATTGAATAAATAAACATTAAACATTTTCCCAGAGATACACAGTTATTAATGCTCAAAGTCAGTGGCGGCTGGTGGGTTAACTTATTGGTGGTGCACAAATGAAAAATAAAATACAGAGTAGTAATGACTCACCTATTTATACAGATTCTCTGCTCTACTCTCCTTAGACCTGGCAAATCTATCGATAACTTTTGCGTTGAAGTCGCTGATCTTCATAACAAAATCTCTCTCAATTGAAAGCATTGCTAATGCTGACAATCTGTCCTGTGACATTGTGTTCCTAAGGAAAGTTTTTATTCTTTTTAAAGTTGAGAAACAGCATTCTGTTTCAGCGGTAGACATTGGCATAGTTAACAGTACTCGGAGGAGTTTGACATATTCGCTGAATGTAGCACATAAATTGTTTTCCTTAATGAAGTCCATCAAGCACAAAGCGCCGGACATTCCACGAAATTCCTCTGGAATGTAAATTACAGTCAGTTCTCTACGAATTTTTGTTCCAATGATAAAAGGATCGAACCTTATTGTTTCTCTAAGGGAATCCTCTGGAAATGTCTTAGAAATTTTCTTGATGAAACAAAGTCGAGGCTACCAGATGTTCCGTGAAGCTAAATCTGTCCTTTGCTTATCTAAGAATGCCACATACTTCAAAAGCTTCTCTTCTTTTCACATCATGATCTTCTATTCTTCTCCTCTTAATTGCAGTTTCTTCGTTTTCCTCGATATCCACGCTATTTCTTACCCTTTGCACTTCCCTTTTAAATGCGTGTAGCTGGGCGATGGCAAATGTTGCATTGCAGTCTCGTTTCTGCAGCTGATTGTACAAAATGTGCACATGTGGCATGATCTTGTAGAAGAAAGACAGCCAGAATACAAAATTATAATCTTTCAAAGTGGCCATAAACCCAGAAGCCTGAAAAAGTGTGGCGTTGTTGTTTAACAGAGGTCTCTTCTGAATAACCTCCATGCATTTAATTAAATTCTCCCTGTGTTCAAAAAGCAGAGCACACAGAAGCTAAGCCTGAAGGTCACGCTATAGCCGTTGCTAAGAGTAGGAGGAGCTAGGTTTATAAACCTCCATTTAACCAATGTATAAGAAGCCACTCCCATCTCTTCACCTTCCCGCAACCCCCTCAGAAAACCTACATTTGGCCGAAATCTTAGGTTAACTCTTCGCTGCAAACCTGCGGCTCCTACAGCTAATCCCTGTTTATTTCGACTTCTGCGGTCATGGGCAGCTACAGACGATAAGCGTAATTGAAACATGTTTGTATATAAAACAATGCAGACAAGTACAGCTTTAATGTGCAAAATGCACCTGTTGTATATTCAGAATCAGTGGGTGTTGCGCAATCCTGCAACCTTATGGAGGAACCGCCCCTGCTCAAAGTATTCTTTCTTAAACTTCAGCAGGACTTATGTTAGTCTTTTGTCACCTGCAGTTAGACACGTTCTGGTCCAGTCCATCTCGATGAAGGTTTGGTTTAATCCAGCATTTATGAACCATAACACGCCAAGGCTGTACAAACACAACTAGCTTGATCCGCCAAGCGATGACTTCAGCAATGAATCACGGGAACGTGCCTGGACATAGTAATAATTATGTAGATTCGGGGTCCAGCACTCTGCATCCTATGCAGAGAATCAAGGTAAGATAAAATCAATCAATAGACGATAGTGCTGTTCTAGCTAATCTCGCTTGTAAGGAATTTTATTTAAAGGGAGGTATTTGTGTGACTCGACTACAAAAGGAACGCACGGTACACTATGCGCAATGTATGTTGAGCGTTTGCTCCCAAGTCCTCACTCAGTAGCTTTCAGCTAACTCCGTAAACAAAGATGACAACTTAAAAACATGGAATGCGCTATACTAAGAAACTACACTAGTGGACTCTGACATCTAGTGACTAATATGCTAAGCTTTCACGCGCGCTCTTTGTTTACTGTGTGCATTCGTTTTGTGCAAGTTTGAGGTTAATTACTACAGCTTAACCAGTTTGTAATTATGGCTGAGGGCACACCAAACTCATCATCATATGTACCTTCCGAGCAACGAACTCCGACTCGGAAACATGCACGTACAGCCGTGCATAGTGATGGCCGCAAAATAATAGCGAAAGTTGCAGAAAGTTGCTATATAGAAAAGGATAACAACGAGCTAATGTTCACACTCAGCAAATCAATAGAACGAGCTGCTTACAGAAGAAAAAGTGTCAGCACTGTCAGGCGTTTTGTACATCTCATCCCATTGAATCTCCAAAAACACCAGGAAAAAACAGGTAAGGCTGTGATCTGTGTACGGTAATAACTAATAGTGATCTTTCTCTCTCTCTTCCTCTTCCTCTCCCTCTTCCTCTTCCTCTCTTCCTCTCTCTCTTCCTCTCTTCCTCTCTCTCTTCCTCTCTCTCTTCCTCTCTTCCTCTCTCTCTTCCTCCCCCTTCCTCCCCCTTCCTCCCCTTCCTCCCCCTTCCTCTCCCTGGCCACGCCGTGGCTCAGTGGTTAGACCGCTTGACTCTCACCAAGGCGGCCCGGGTTCGATCCCAGGCGACCGCAAAGGGAGATTTTTGGTGGACAACACGGCGTTGGGGCGGGTTTTCTCCAGGATCTCCGGTTTCCCCCGCCATTTCATTCCACCGGTGCTCCATCTTCATCTCATGTATCATCAGTGTCACCACCTGCGGTGCCGTATGTAGTAAAAGCGGGCGTTAAACACTACACATTTACATTTTTTCCTCCCTCTTCCTCCCCCTTCCTCCCCCTTCCTCCCCCTTCCACCCCCATCCTCTCCAATCCTCCCTCATCCTCCTCCTTCCTCCCCTTCCTCCCGCTTCCTCTCCCTTCCTCTCCCTTCCTCTCCCTTCCTCTCCCTTCCTTCCATTCCTCCCCCTTCCTCTCTTCCTCCCTTCCTCCCTTCCTCCCTTCCTCCTTTCCTCCCTTCCTTCCTTCCTCCCTTCCTTCCTTCCTCCCTTCCTCCCTTCCTCCCTTCCTCCCTTCCTTCCTTCCTTTCTTTCTCTCTTTCCTTCTCTCTTTCTTTCTCTCTTTCTTCGTCTCTTTCTCTCTCTCTTTTTTCTTTCTTTCTCTCTTTCTGTCTCTCTTTCTTTCTCTCTTTCTTTCTTTCTTACTTTCTTTCTTTCTTTCTTTCTTCTTTTCCATTCAATCCTTTCTATTTTGGCTTCCTCCTTTTTCTTATATCTTTCTTTTTCTCTTGCTCTGAGCCCTTTGTATATTTCTACATAGCTTTCTATTTCCCTCCATTACCAAAGCTACACCGGTATTTAATAGAGGCCAACAAACCTAGGAGCAAGACTTACCTATGTTGTGGATGTTATGGTTCTCGAAAGGGGACACACTATTATTCGTCTACCTCCGTATAACTGTGATCTGAATGCAATTGAGCTGGCGTGGGCAAAAATAAAGAACGTTTTCAGAGGACACAACGTTACTGGTGATATGTCAGCCACAAATCTGCAGAAACTTGCTATAGAAGCATTTTCTTCTTTAACTGTGATGGATTGTGAAGGATACTGCAAGAACTGGAAATGAAATATTGGAGAAATAATGGTGTAACTGAAAATGCGATTGATGAAATTATCATCAACACATCAGAGGATACTAGCGATGAAACTGATGCAGTGGACTCAGAAATCGAAGAATCACAAAGCAAATGAGTGAGTATTTATGGCTGTCATAAAATTTGTTTACTGTTTTTATGTGTTTCATAAATAATAAGTACCTAAGTATACAGCTTATAGGATCGAGTTCAATTTAATGTTTGTCCACAGATCTCACACCTCGCTTATCTTACGCGCTATTTTGCTGAACTGTGTTTTACAAGGTTGACCACACTGCAGAAACAAAAGAGCGTTAGCTCTCGCTTCTTCCCCTCTGCCCGCACCACACCGTCAATCCAGCGCTCTTCTTATCTTGCGCGTACTGTACATAGCATTAAAAGTACTGGGCAGTTGAACCGCAGATCTCCTAGTCCGCTGCACTCGTTTCGGAGCGTTAAAACGTGGAATCATGAGAACTTTTGCTATACAGAAAATATTTCAGCGTGTATATACGCTTTCAGATATGTACTGGAGTATTGGTTTGTAGATTTTTCGCATTAAAAATTGCGTGTTTAATAAAAAATTGACATACAAATGAAAACTACAAACATATACGAGGGCTGTTCAATAAAGAATTATCAAACTTTTTTTACGGTCATGATTTTTCGCACTAAAATTCTGTCTTATTATATTCTGTTAGCTTAATGTGAATCAAACACGCCGTAGTAGTTTCATTGTTGGTACTCCTGGTTCCCGCCTGTGAGAACCAGGCAAGCTCAGACATGTTCAGTATCACCTACCGCTGTAATGGAGGTAACACGCGAGGAACAATATGCGGCTTTGAAATTCTGCGTTCGTCTCAACAAATCTTCAGTAGAGGCCTATACAATGTTACAGGAGGCCTTGGAGAGTCTGTTCTTCCCTACAGCACAGCTCGAAGGTGGTTTAAAATGTTTAAAGATGGCAGAAAATCAATTTCAAAGGAAGGTGGACCCAGTGCTCCAGTTACTGCTCTTACGGAAGAAAACATCAACACTGCTGCTGCCATTGTGAGAGAGGATCGACAAATTACCTTAAGATCACTTTCTGAAATACTAAACATTTCATTGGGTGCCACCCACACGTTGGTGACAGAAACATTACACATGAGACGTGTTCGTGCGCGATGGGTTCCAAGACTGTTGATTCCCGAACAAAAGGACATCCGCATGCAGGTCTGTATACAGTTAAAGTTGATGTTAGAGGAAGATCCGGAGTTTCTTTCAAACGTAATCACTGCTGATGGAACTTGGCTACATCATTTTGATCCTGAGAGCAAACAGCAAAGCTCAGTGTGGAAATCTCCTTCATCACCAATCCCCCAAAAAGCAAAAGTTGTTGCTACTGCTGGGAAAGTTATGGTCATCTCATTCTTTTATATTCATGGAATGCTTTATCAGCATGTTGTACCTGCACACACATCAGTAACCGGACAATACTACAGGGATGTCCTGAAAACATTGCAAGTCAATATCAGACACAAAAGACCACATTTGCCTGAAGCAGGCTGGACGCTGCACCACGATAATGCGCGGCCGCATATTGCCAATGTTGTTGTTGAATATCTTGCAAAAATCAACGTAAAGTGCATGTCTCACCGTCCCTATAGTCCGGATTTAGCCCCATGTGACGTGGTTCTATTCCCTAACTTGAAGAAACACCTTCGTGGGAGGCATTATCCATCATCAGAAGCAGTGGTAAAGGCTGTGGAGGAGATTTTGAAGGATCTCTCCAAAAATGGTTTCCAGCATGTCTTTGAAGACTGGCAGAAACGCTAGGACAAGTGCATCGCATTCAGGGGAGACTATTTTGAGAAGGACCATCAAAATTATGAGGAGGAGTAAAGGTACGTTGTCAAAAAAATTGTGATCATTCTTTATTGAACAGCTCTCGTAGGTTTTGCTGTCTGTCACTCCCTTTCTGTTACCAACATTACGGAGAAATAGCTTTATATGGCAAGGTCCATAACATGGTTATCTCTCAGCCTGCAGCGCAATTCCAGCCAAAGAATATTATCCAAGTGCTGGGGCGATTTTCTCAATTGTAGGGGGAAAGCAGCTGGAGGTTATCTGCCTTTTATTTAATTTTTCTCTGGCAACATCTGTGCCCTGCACAAATGTGCCTTTCTTATCGCTTTCAGCGCCAAAAGTCGTAGCTATATTCCCTTACGTGTTTTGTAAGAGATACTCTTTGTATGCAAATCGAGCTGCTCCTAAGGGTGTTCAGACGCTAGCTCCGATCTCATCCATCTTCGACGGCACACGACACTTTGTTACTGACAGCGCCTGTCTCGCATCTTCGGCAGCGTAACTTTGGCACAGGAAAATTGAGCAATTTCAATAAAATGTATGTGGATCTTCCAGAAATAATTTATAAACTGGCAGAAGCTCTTTTCGTGGCTTTTCTCGGTGGCTAGAACAATAGCAAATTTATGTGGAAAAGGGTTAAAACTTTTATTTTTTATGTAATTATCAATATCAGTAGATTTCCTATAAATACCAAAAACTAATTTGTTATAATTTCTTATTATTTTCAAATCTAGAAAAGGAAGCTTCTAATTTGAATTTTATAGCTTTATCTTGTAAATTTAGTAATTTTAAAGCATCCTTAATATGTTTTTCAGGAACAATAGCAAAAATATCATCAATATATCTATACCATGTTTGAAAAATTAAAGGAAAGGCTTTAGTTACTTGAATTTCGAAAAAACTCATAAAAAGATCAGCAAGAAAAGGTGAAATAGTATTACCCATTACTAAGCCAGAAGTTTGTTGAACAAAATCACCATTAAAAGTGAAAAAAAAAAATTGATCCAAACAAAAGTCAGTAAGTTTAACAAAATCAACTATTAAGTCGTCATGTAAATTTATTGAATTAAACCACTTTTTAAATAAATTAAAAGTTTTTCTCTAGGAATTAATTTCAATTAGAGAAGATAGAAGTATTGTCATCAACTTCTTAGTATAAGTGGAAAATAATCACTAAATATTTTATTTGTGTAATAATGTATATGTAAGTTTATTATAGAGGTACAGAACCACAGTATCATATGTGATACTTCCTGTTGTGCCCTTATGGCAATGAAAAACAAATGTATGAATGCGTTATGTCATTTCGTGTATCTCTAATAAAATAAAGAACCATGTTTTGTTTTAATGTCGTTGTGTGTTTCATTATGGGTCTGAGGAGAATATAGCACAGTTACAATTAAATTAATTTAAAGCTTTCAGACAAACAATTTTTGTTTTCGTGTTGCGTAAATATATAAAGAAGATGGCTTTCCGATGCACGACCACGTGACGTATATTGTCCGTGAGAGAAACAAGGAAACTCTAAGTTGATTCTGCACACTTCCAACGACTGCCCTTGTGATTTATTTATGTTTATCACAAAGGATAAATTCAAGGGGAACTGTGGACGCTTAAAATCAAAAGGTAAATCCATTGGAATCATCGGAGTCACAAAGGAATTCAATTAATTCAATTCACATTAACGAATTCACAAACACAAACTATAAAGAAGGAATTCATCCAAGGATTCAACACTACAATTACCTGACTCAAATATTAATAGTGTTAGAGTACATTCAGAAATTAATTTTGTGTCTAATCTTCCATCATGCTACATAGACAAATTTTAGTCTTGATAACAAACGATAAATACTATTTATTAAAATATGCTAAGGGGAATATCTTTGTACTTTGTAATGCTTTTGTTTGCAGAAAATAAAAGACGGTAGATGTGTTCGTAAAAGTTTGCGTGAGTACTTTTATATTTAGTTAATAACCCCGTCTATTTTCACTTCAGGTTTTTTCTCACTTTTAAATCCTCCTTGGACCTATATAAATATTTCAAAACCAAAATTAGGCATGTATATAGATCTAGAGAATGTAGTTTTGTGTCGACATGCAATACTGTAGTGGTTAGAGCAATTGAATCGTTTATTTCAGAAACCACCTAAGAGACAAAGTATCAAAAAAGTGTTTTTGGTGGTACTGTACAATTTAAAGGTAAATACATCTTTTAGTGTAGAAATAACCTATGTTTCATACCAGCAATGCTGTTTTCAGCCTTGAAAATAATCCGTATATTTCAGAAAGAACCCAAGCACTGTCGCTTAAGTTATTTCTGCGGTAAATTTCACTGTGACGGTTGGCAGCCTTGATGACATGTGTTTTGTGACTCACAACTACCCTCTGTACGTGGCCACTCATTTTCCTCATGTGATAGAGATTTTGGAAGCATAAAGCGTCTCTTGAGAGATGGACAGGATTTATACTCCTGATGAATATGCAGAGCTCATGCTAAAAGCTAGTAAGTCTGGTCGATTTACTGTATATCACCTTACATCACACGATGTTCTCACTTTCAAAAAGTGGTGACTCAAGAATGTGCAAAATTCGGACGAAACATCAGGCAGGAAAGTAGCCAAAGAAACTAAGTTTCCAAGTACAGGCAGTTTCTCTACAACAAGGATAACTACCTTCACATTGCTAAAAACTGCCAGCCATCCGGAACTACCAACAGAGAAAGCTTATCCTTTGGGGAAGGTATTTTACTTTTATTTTACCAGGGTAATTTGAAGCGTTTATATTTTACTTTTAGCTAAACATTTTTGTAGACTATAACAAATTTTAGAATTTATCAGGGCTTGCACAGTGAGATTTTTGGTTTTAGGTCCAAAAAAAGCCAATATAAAAAGTTGATGGAATACAAATATACTGTTGGATACGGAAGCTTTCTATGATACTATCATCCAATGGCCAACAACTGACGAGGAATTGCCAGAACCTGAATAAGTGAATAACGCCAGATCTTTGTATATAGACATAGGTAGCCTGTGGTCTACTTTTATTTTTTGATTTATGCCTAATAAAAACACTATTTTTTTATACTTAAGCGTGTCTGCTACTTACCTTTGATACCAAAACAGGTAAAAATAATGGTTTGACTTAATTTCAATAATAATTTAAAAGAAGATCACTTTGGATACACTCATTTATTGCAGACACCACCTAAGAGCAACTTTTTTCAAAAATTTATGACTGAAAAACTTAAAGGAATAAAAAATAAAATAAAAATGGATTATTTTAATAGCATGTTTTTGATTTGGTAAAAAATATTAGAAGGGAACTAGATCTTTTTTTTTTTTTAGTTTTCCGAAAGTTGAAAAATGAGTACTTAGGTGGTTTCAGACATAGACGATTCTTTTTCCTTTTTTTTCCAATTTACGTCCTCCAACGTTAAGAAATATCGGACGATGAATGGAATGGGTGAAATGATGCTCAAATAAGTCCAGGGTCCATAGAGCTTAGAGTTACCCGACATTTGTCTTTGAGGATAAGGGAAAACCCCGGAAAAACCTTATCCAGGTAACTCACCCTGGCCGAGACTCGAACTCGAGACCTCTTGAACGTGAGGCAGACATGCTACCGAGGCGGGCTTGAAATAAACGATTCAATTGGAAGGTAAGTTGAATATTCTCATTCAAATTCCAGCTATAATATGATTTTTTCAGTATTATTTCTACCCTTATACAAGACAAATTAATATTATGTGGGACAGCAAGACAGAAAAGATCACTTAAGCTTATTATTGCCCTAATTACAGCTCATATTGAGCTTACATCTTCTTCATTAAAAATTTAAAAGCATTTGTTTGAGTAAGAAATGGTGTTTGTTGATCTAGGTAAATACCCTATGCTTTCTGTTAGAGTCTGGTCACGCATTCCTCGACCGTCTGCTATCCATTAAGTGTTTTCTGGACGTGTCTGGTAATTAAACCACTTACTCACCCAAATCGCTTCCTCCATTGTCTTTGTAGGTGAATCCCCGACAAGTTAATTTTATCTCCTGTCACGATATACCGTCCTAGTAGCAATATTACCATCTGGGTCTGAATCCTATAGAATTAATATGAACAGATGACAAACAATGGGTTGTTTGCAGAAATGTAACCTTTAAAATGAAAGACGAAATGTTGTACCGACAATGTTTTGAGCAAATTGGTCAAATGGAATGGGAAATAGTATATCATCATGTGGATTAAATAAAACAGGAGTATTAGAAAAGAAATGCACTAACGAAAGAACAAAATTGAAGAATTATAATCATAATTATTTTAATTATGTACGAGGGCTGTCCAATAAAGAATGATCATAACTTTTCGCACTAAAATCCAATCCTGTTATATTCTGTTAGCTTAATGTGAAACACGCCGTAGTAGTTTCAGTGTTGGTACTCCTGGTTTCCGCCTGTGAGAAACAGGTAAGTTCAGACCTGACTCTATGAAAAACCTTAGCTTATATACGGCTAGTATAAAGAAATGATTAATTTCCATCAATTAACTAAAATAATAATAGTTAAATGATGAAGCCTGGGACTCAAGTACTTACGATAGTGAGTCGCCACAAATGGTGTATCTCGGATGCGAGAGCCCCTAGTGGTCTGCCGGGGAAATATACGAGTCAAATGGAGAATTTAATCTCAGGACGGCACGTTGACCACGGTAACTGAATGGGTTAGAGCGACTGGACGGAAACCAGGAGATCCGTGGTTCAAATCCCGGCCATGGCATTGAATTTTTCATATTGACTATCACATACCCGTTATTATTGCAGTGTTACTGAAAATGAAAATGAAGAGCATTTAGATTCAGACAGTGTTGATGAACCAGCTGTGGTTAGGACCCACGCACAAGCAGTAACAAACATAGAGAAATTGATGCTTTATTTCGAGAGTCAAAACAACAAACGTCTAATGTTAAAGTGGATATGAGATAAGTGATACACTAAACTGAGACAGCAGAAGCTCGCTGCTGTTATGACCCACACACAAGCAGTAACAAACATAGAGAAACTGATGCTTTATTTCGAGAGTCAAGAATGTTAAAGTGAATATGAGATAAGTGATACACTAAACTGAGACAGCAGAAGCTCGCTGCCTATTCTACTAGCGACTAGTTTGTAGGACAGTACAAATACATAGGTTGTTACAGTACATAGAGTGTATATGTTTTTAGGTGAAGGTGTACCGATGTTAATTTCTAAACTGCACTAGAAATATTTCGATTGTGTTGTACATGGTATTTTTATTGCTTTTCCGCATTTTCTGGACAACCCGGATTCTCATTAACTCAGGTCGGCCTGGTCTCAGTTGATCCGTGTAAAACGAGCTTCTACTGTACACGTATCTATAGTATAGCCTAGCTTTAAGATTTTTGTGGACATTTGGGAAGCAAGATATTCTGGTTCAGGGATGAGAATTAGAAGATTAGTCATTTGTCACACACATAGAACTCAGGCACCGAGCATGTAGATGTTAAGGGCCCCGCCTTATGGGGGTAACACACTTAGTCTCCTCTAATCTCATACCTCCTTCCCAAGTTAAGTGCTCAAATAAAGACGGACGCCCCTTTTACCAAAAGCTGATACACGTTGTCTCTTAACTACCCTGTAGTAAATGGAGTGATTTAACTAGTTAACGAAGTTCCGTTAACTACCTTGACCTGCCCAGAAATGAATTTAAAGCGTGACTTGGGGACGTTATGATGTAGTAACGTGTTCCAATTACAGGGAAGCGAAGGGTAGTGTAAAGAAAGGGATGATAATTTATGATCCAACTCTTATCATTTGTAATTGGTTCTGTCCGCCTTCCGAAGGGGAGCTGTCACTCCAGAGCCACTTCTGTAAGCATAGCTGCAGGTTTATTGGTTATTTGTTGTCAAGTATCCCTTCCACAAGATTGATAACAGCAACGGAAATAAGAAACGTGGCTATTCTCTACACAGCATTCAAGAAATTAGTCTTAAGGAAGGCAATTCCATATATTTCAGGTTAATCAAGTCCTACGTTTATAGAAATTTCTTTCATGCATCTTTTAACTGATAAAAAAAAAAAAAAATACATGTTCAACATAATAGATATAGTTTTAATGAAGTTTAGAAATTACTAAAGCCACAATTTTACCTAAAACACGTACACTGTATGTACTGTATGACGGGGTGTTATTAAGTTTTAATTATAACCCTTTAAAAATGTGGTAGAGTTTGTGTTGATATCTGTTTATTAGTTGTCCTCTATGTAGCTATCCAGATTTACGCATTTTACCCAGCGTTTCTTGACCTTTCGAATATCATGATAGCAGAAGTCTGCAGAATTCGCTTTAAACCACTCTTCCACTTCATATTGACGTCATTTGCGTTGTAAAATCGACGAACACGCAACGGATTCATTTCCAGGAACAAGAAAGAGTCACTTGGTGCGAGATCGAGAAAATAAGGCGGATGCTGTCATATCTCAAAGCCACATTCCTTTGCTTTGTCAACAGAATGAGCTGGTGCATTGTCAAACAGAAGACGAACAACTTTGGAGAGCATACCTCGTCGTTTCTTAACCAGAGCTGCACGTAACTTGTCCAGAAGATTGCAGTAGTATCTACCAGTGATGGTTTGACCTTTGGCAAGATAATCAGTAAGGATGACTCCAGGACAGTCCCAGAAAACTGAAAGCATGACCTTCTCAGTTGACTTCTGCACCTTTGCCTGTTTGGGAGGCGGGAATCGACATATTTCCATTCCATGCTCATAGTGATAGATCCAGGATACATCCATGGTTACCAGACGATCAAAACAAGTATCTTCATCCTGTTCCAATAACATCAACATCTGTCTTGTAAAGTCACGCCGTGTTTGCTTTTGGAAAGGGGTTAGCAAACGTGGAACCCACCGTGCAGACATCTTAGACATGTGCAGTTCGTCCACACACTACCATAACTAAGATGTGTCTCATTCATGATCATTTGGATCGTTGCTCGTCTGTCTTCCAGTATTAAACACTCCACTTTCTTCACTGTGACAGCTGACGATCTACCAGCTCTGGCTCATCTGTCAGTGACATGTGACCAGTTTGAAAATTACTTTTCCACCTCACAGTTGTGTCATACCATGTCATACGGCTAGTGCGAATGAAGAATTAATTTCCATTAATTGACCTAATAGTGGTCCGAACTATAAAGTCCGGGCCTTAAGTACTTACAGCATAGTAAGTCGTCATTAAGGTAGTTGTCTCATGTGTTTATGAGAACTCCTAGTGGTTTACTATAAAGCCCGAGCCTTAAAGTACTTACAGCATAGTAAGTCGTCATTAAGGTAGTTGTCTCATGTGTTTATGAGAACTCCTAGTGGTTTACTATAAAGCCCGGGTCTTAAAGTACTTACAGCATAGTAAGTCGTCATTAAGGTAGTTGTCTCATGTGTTTATGAGAACTCCTAGTGGTTTACTATAAAGTCCGGGTCTTAAAGTACTTACAGTATAGTAAGTCGTCATTAAGGTAGTTGTCTCATGTGTTTATGAGAACTCCTAGTGGTTTACTATAAAGCTCGGACCTTAAAGTACTTACAGCATAGTAAGTCGTCATTAAGGTAGTTGTCTCATGTGTTTATGATAACTCCTAGTGGTTTACTATAAAGTCCGGGCCTTAAAGTACTTACAGCATAGTAAGTCGTCATTAAGGTAGTTGTCTCATGTGTTTATGAGAACTCCTAATTGTTTACTATAAAGCCCGGGCCTTTAAGTACTTACAGCATAGTAAGTCGTCATTAAGGTAGTTGTCTCATGTGTTTATGAGAACTCCTAGTGGTTTACTATAAAGCCCGGGCCTTAAAGTACTTACAGCATAGTAAGTCGTCATTAAGGTAGTTGTCTCTTGTGTTTATGAGAACTCCTAGTGGTTTACTATAAAGCCTGGGCCTTAAAGTACTTACAGCATAGTAAGTCGTCATTAAGGTAGTTGTCTCATGTGTTTATGAGAACTCCTAGTGGTTTACTATAAAGCCCGGGCCGTAAAGTACTTACAGCATAGTAAGTCGTCATTAAGGTAGTTGTCTCTTGTGTTTATGTGAACTCCTAGTGGTTTACTATAAAGCCCGGGCCAAAAGTACTTACAGCATAGTAAGTCGTCATTAAGGTAGTTGTCTCTTGTGTTTATGAGAACTCCTAGTGGTTTACTATAAAGCCCGGGCCAAAAGTACTTACAGCATAGTAAGTCGTCATTAAGGTAGTTGTCTCTTGTGTTTATGTGAACTCCTAGTGGTTTACTATAAAGCCCGGGCCTTAAAGTACTTACAGCATAGTAAGTCGTCATTAAGGTAGTTGTCTCGTGTGTTTATGAGAACTCCTAGTGGTTTACTATAAAGTCCGGGTCTTAAAGTACTTACAGCATAGTAAGTCGCCATTAAGGTAGTTGTCTCATGTGTTTATGAGAACTCCTAGTGGTTTACTATAAAGCCCGGACCTTAAAGTACTTACAGCATAGTAAGTCGTCATTAAGGTAGTTGTCTCATGTGTTTATGAGAACTCCTAGTGGTTAACTATAAAGTCCGGGCCTTAAAGTACTTACAGCATACTAAGTCGCCATTAAGGTAGTTGTTTCATGTGTTTATGAGAACTCCTAGTGGTTTACTATAAAGTCCGGGCCTTAAAGTACTTACAGCATAGTAAGTCGTCATTAAGGTAGTTGTCTCATGTGTTTATGAGAACTCCTAGTGGTTTACTATAAAGCCCGGGTCTTAAAGTACTTACAGCATAGTAAGTCGTCATTAAGGTAGTTGTCTCATGTGTTTATGAAAACTCCTAGTGATTTATCGGGAAATACACTAGTCAGTTGGAGAATTTACTGTCATGTTGGCATGTTGGCCATAGTAGGTCTGTAGTTTAGATTGGTTGGACGGAAACCAGAAGATCCGTGTTTCAAATCCCGGCTGTGGTATTGAATTTTTCAGTCTGGCTCTACCGTTTCATAGCGAATGTTTTAACTGTTCCAGGGTGTATGGGGTTGTCTTGTATATTTTGAGTTACTCCAGAGATAGACATGGCAGGTGTTAGTTCGGAGGACCGACGCCTAGTAATCGCTACTAATAATTCTGTCTTAAAACACATTTTCATTTGCTCTAGTTTTCTTCCAGTTTTAAAATCCTTCTAATGTAATATCCACGTCCCATATACCCCTGCTCCATACTGCCTAAAAATACGCATAATTTTTTCAGAACCCTATGCTTATTCCGTTATATCGTTTTGTAGCTAATTTTAGCTTTCAAGAATAACCAATACTGAACAAAAATATCCACTTAGAGAGCGGGTAAGTTTTACTTTTATTCCACTTGTTGCTATTTGAGCGTATCTCGTGCCAAAGGATTATAAATCGATATTGGCATACTGCCGATATTCGATAACTCGTTTGCAGTCTAACTTATCAGAGAGGCTTTATCTTCATGTGTTATTGTTTTGGGCTATCTTCACTTGTTCTGTGATATGATTCTGAGTATCAGATTTTACAAAATGTGTATTTCATCTGTTATTCTACATAACATTTTGTCAAAAACCTCGATTTAGTGAACAAAACCTTGATATGTTAGTTTTGAAATCAGTAATTTTGCGCTTCATCCTTAATTTTATGTCAATGTTTGAACAAAATACATGTTTCAATGTCCTCTAAAAAATATATATATATATATATATATTTAAATGCCTAATTTAGCACGAGGCGTATCCGTAATATAAGGTTTCCATTTTTCTCCTTGTTCCATTTATACCCCGCCTTTAACTGTTATGGTCATATCGGCGGCCGTTCTCCTTTGGATCATATCGAAAGTTTAACTCGTATTCGTTGGGTTTTAATCATTAGATCACGTACACATTTATACCCCGCCTTTAACTGATATGGTCATATCGGCGGCCGTTCTCCTTTGGATCATATCGAAAGTTTAACTCGTATTCGTTGGGTTTTAATCATTAGATCACGTACACATTTATACCCCGCCTTTAACTGTTATGGTCATATCGGCGGTCGTTCTCCTTTGGATCATATCGAAAGTTTAACTCGTATTCGTTGGGTTTTAATCATTAGATCACGTACACATTTATACCCCGCCTTTAACTGTTATGGTCATATCGGCGGCCGTTCTCCTTTGGATCATATCGAAAGTTTAACTCGTATTCGTTGGGTTTTAATCATTAGATCACGTACACATTTATACCCCGCCTTTAACTGTTATGGTCATATCGGCGGTCGTTCTCCTTTGGAACATGTCGAAGGTGTTAACTCGTATTCGTTGAGTTTTAATCATTAGATCACGTACACATTTATACCTCGCCTTTAACTGTTATGGTCATATCGGCGGTCGTTCTCCTTTGGATCATATCGAAAGTTTAACTCGTATTCGTTGGGTTTTAATCATTAGATCACGTACACATTTATACCCCGCCTTTAACTGTTATGGTCATATCGGCGGTCGTTCTCCTTTGGAAAATATCGAAGGTGTTAACTCGTATTCGTTGGGTTTTAATCATTAGATCACGTACACATTTATACCCCGCCTTTAACTGCAATGGTCATATCGGCGGTCGTTCTCCTTTGGAACATATCGAAGGTGTTAACTCGTATTCGTTGGGTTTTAATCATTAGATCACGTACACATTTATACCCCGCCTTTAACTGCAATGGTCATATCGACGGCCGTTCTCCTTTGGAACATATCGAAGGTGTTAACTCGTATTCATTGGGTTTTAATTATTAGATCACGTAGACATTTATACTCCGCCTTTAACTACAATGGTCATATCGACGGCCGTTCTCCTTTGGAACATATCGAAGGTGTTAACTCGTATTCATTGAGTTTTAATCATTAGATCACGTACACATTTATACCCCGCCTTTAACTACAATGGTCATATCGGCGGCCGTTCTCCTTTGGAACATATCGAAGGTGTTAACTCCTATTCGTTGAGTTTTAAACATTAGATCACGTACACATTTATATTTCGCCTTTAACTACAATGGTCATATCGGCGGCCGTTCTCCTTTGGAACATATCGAAGGTGTTAACTCCTATTCGTTGAGTTTTAATCATTAGATCACGTACACATTTATACTCCGCCTTTAACTACAATGGTCATATCGGCGGCCGTTCTTCTTTGGAACATATCGAAGGTGTTAACTCCTATTCGTTGAGTTTTAATCATTAGATCACGTACACATTTATACTCCGCCTTTAACTACAATGGTCATATCGGCGGCCGTTCTCCTTTGGAACATATCGAAGGTGTTAACTCCTATTCGTTGAGTTTTAATCATTAGATCACGTACACATTTATACCCCGCCTTTAACTACAATGGTCATATCGGCGGCCGTTCTCCTTTGGAACATATCGAAGGTGTTAACTCCTATTCGTTGAGTTTTAATTATTAGATCACGTACACATTTATACTCCGCCTTTAACTACAATGGTCATATCGGCGGCCGTTCTCCTTTGGAACATATCGAAGGTGTTAACTCCTATTCGTTGAGTTTTAAACATTAGATCACGTACACATTTATACCCCGCCTTTAACTACAATGGTCATATCGGCGGCCGTTCTCCTTTGCAACATATCGAAGGTGTTAACTCCTATTCGTTGAGTTTTAATTATTAGATCACGTACACATTTATACCCCGCCTTTAACTGCAATGGTCATATCGGCGGCCGTTCTCCTTTGGAACATATCGAAGGTGTTAACTCGTATTCATTGAGTTTTAATCATTAGATCACGTAGACATTTATACTCCGCCTTTAACTACAATGGTCATATCGGCGGCCGTTCTCCTTTGGAACATATCGAAGGTGTTAACTCCTATTCGTTAAGTCCGCTTTACGTTTGCCCCGGAGTTTAACAACTACAGTGCCATACCAGGATGTGCAACGTTTTTCCGTCGCCAACTCCTATCTGCTTGGCAGCAATCCTGGACAGCTTTGGAAGGCACACAACTCCGGGCGATAAAGGAGAGCGTACAACCCTGGCCAACTTCCTGCAGGGATAACCGGCGGGCCGAGGTGATACTCACCCGGCTGAGAATTGGGCACACACGAGCGACTCATGGCCATCTGTTAAGAGGGGAACCGGCCCCAGTGTGTGCTCCGTGTGCAGTACGCCTCACGGTGCGGCATGTATTACTGGATTGCCCGCAGTACACCCGCGTTCGCCAGTCTTTGGGCCTAAGGACTAACTTGCTGGGTATTTTAGGGGACGACCCAGTGGCCGTGGATAAGGCTCTGCGGATTTTTTTTAAAATCGGTTTTAATAAACAAGTCTGACTTGTATTTCATATTTATTAATTTTAGGGATTTTAAATTTTTAGTACTGGAATGAGTTTTTTATGTGCTTTTAATAGTTGAGTGTTTTTATTTTATCTTACTTTTTAACTTTGTGTAGCTTTTAGTTTTTAGAGTTGACTTCGGGCTCAAATGACCTTGTTGTCGACGGGCCCTAAAACACTACACACTCACTCACTCACTCACTCACTCACTCCTGGTGATGGGAGAGATGTACACTCCCGAAACGTTTATATCTAATCATCTTTTCATCTGGCTGTCTGCCCGAGGAAGAAGTGAATGCATTCGTTGCCAGGAAAGCTTCAGGTCTTATCCTGTATGTTTGTTTTACAGGGTAAACTCCTAAAATGTACAAAATATGATAAAGCCGACATTATAGTTTACGTAAAGTAGCTTTTAGCTTTTGTTTTTATTACTGCAGGAAACAAAAGCTCTGTCAGGTCGTCTGTAAATCGCTAGCCCCTTACGGAAGGCTTATGCTCCATTATTTGCTTCACTGAGACACGTGGTGTCAAACTGACAGGGTACTGCGGGGATTAATTTCTGCTGAAGATAACATTGACATGGCACTTGAGCAAATTCGACATTGATGTATTACCTAGAACCAGTAGCAACAACAAAATAAAACAATGTAGGGTTACTTCCCTGTTTATGTTCACCAGGATGGCCTACTGCTACCAAAGGCGTGGCCACTAAACGTAATGATTTAAAAGATCAGTTCGTAATTTTCAAAATTAGTGGAAATATGTATTGCCGCGGCTGCGGCGTTGGCCACTAAAGGTTCAGCGCATAGAGACAAAGGACGGAGATAAAGAGCTTGGCTAAGCAGATAAATACCGTGAAGATAAAAGGCGTGCCAAAACAGATGAAGTTAGAACATTCTAGTAACATACTGTTTGATGGAGGGCGCTGTTTGTTGTGGTCATAGACCTTGGTAGATTGTGATTGTGTATGTGACAAAATTGTGCTTTTGTAACAATTGAACAGAGTGTATTTCCACGGAAATGAAGAACAGTTAAAATTTCTGCAAATTGATCTTCTAATTCTACGAAGCCACAAAGTCACAGTATCAATGTATATCTGTGAATACCCAAAAAATAAGTAGTATACTACAACGGCCGCTAGTACCGGGTGCGTCAGCCGCAACTTACTTTTTTGGGAAGGTAGGCAACCCATCAAACGGCACGTGGGCCTTACTCCAGTTTTGCGCTTGACGTTCTTAGAGAGAGGAATGCGCAAAATTCAGAGGACTCATGACTTAACGGACAAAACATACTCCTCACTAAAGGACACGTCGAAAACACACGACACCTCTACTGAGAGCCAATTGAGGTTTCCAGCCGATTATAAGAGGGCTGTCCAATAAAGAATGATCATAATTTTCTTACGGTTATAATTTTTCGCACTTATATTCAATCTTATTACATTCTGTTAGCTTAATGTGAAACAAACACGCCGTAGTAGTTTCATTGTTGGTGCTCCTGGTTCCCACCTGTGAGAACCAGGCAAGTTCAGACATGTTCAGTATCGCCCACCACTGTAATGGACGTAACACGCGAGGAACAATATTCGGCTTTGAAATTCTGCTTTCGTCTCAACAAATCTTCAGTTGAGGCCTATACAATGTTACAGGAGGCCTATGGAGAGTCTGTTCTTCCCTACAGCACAGATCGAAGGTGGTTTAAAATGTTTAAAGAGGGGAGACAATCAATTTCAAAGAAAGGTGGACCAGGTGCTCCAGTTACTGCTCTTACGGAAGAAAACATGAACACTGCTGCTGTCATTGTGAGAGAGGATCGACGAATTACCTTAAGATCACTTTCTGAAATACTGAACATTTCATTGGGTGCCACCCACACGTTGGTGACAGAAACATTACACATGAGACGTGTTTGTGCGCGATGGGTTCCAAGACTGTTGATTCCCGAACAAAATAACATTCGCATGCAGGTCTGAATACAGTTAAAGTTGATGTTACAGGAAGATCTGGAGTTTCTTTCAAACGTAATCACTGCTAATGAAACTTGGCTACATCATTTTGATCCTGAGAGCAAACAGCAAAGCTCAGTGTGGAAATCTCCTTCATCACCAACTTCCCAAAAAGGCAAAAGTGGTTGCTTCTGCTGGGAAAGTTATGGTCATCTCATTCTTTGATATTCATGGAATGGTTTATCAGCACGTTGTACCTGCACACACATCAGTAACTAGACAATACTAAAGGGATGTCCTGAAAACATTGCAAGTCCAATCATACGCAAAAGACCACATTTCCGTGAAGCAGGCTGGATGCTGCACCACGATAATGCTCGGCCGCATATTGCCAATGTTGTTGCTGAATATCTTGCAAAAATCAATGTGAAGTGCATCGCTCACCCTCCCTATAGTCCGGATTTAGCCTAATGTGACTTTTTTCTATTGCCTAACTTGAAGAAACGCCTTCGTGGGAGGCATTATCCATAATCAGAAGCAGTGGTGAAGGCTGAGGAGGCGATTTTGAAGGATCTCTCAAAAAATGGCATCCAGCATGTCTTTGAAGACTGGCAGAAACGCTGGGGCAATGCATCGCATTCAGGGGAGACTGTTTTGAGAAGGACTATCAAAATTATAAGGATGAGTAAAGGTACGTTGTCAAAAAAAATAAAAAAATAAAATAAATAAATAAATAAATAAATAAATAAATAAATAAATAAATAAATAAATAAATAAATAAATAAATAAATAAATAAATAAATAAATAAATAAATAAATAAATAAATAAATAAATAAATAAATAAATAAATAAATAAATAAATAAATAAATAAATAAATAAATAAATAAATAAATAAATAAATAAATAAATAAATAAATAAATAAATAAATAAATAAATAAATAAATAAATAAATAAATAAATAAATAAATAAATAAATAAATAAATAAATAAATAAATAAATAAATAAATAAATAAATAAATAAATAAATAAATAAATAAATAAATAAATAAATAAATAAATAAATAAATAAATAAATAAATAAATAAATAAATAAATAAATAAATAAATAAATAAATAAATAAATAAATAAATAAATAAATAAATAAATAAATAAATAAATAAATAAATAAATAAATAAATAAATAAATAAATAAATAAATAAATAAATAAATAAATAAATAAATAAATAAATAAATAAATAAATAAATAAATAAATAAATAAATAAATAAATAAATAAATAAATAAATAAATAAATAAATAAATAAATAATAAATAAATAAATAAATAAATAAATAAATAAATAAATAAATAAATAAATAAATAAATAAATAAATAAATAAATAAATAAATAAATAAATAAATAAATAAATAAATAAATAAATAAATAAATAAATAAATAATAAATAATAAATAAATAAATAAATAAATAAATAAATAAATAAATAAATAAATAAATAAATAAATAAATAAATAAATAAATAAATAAATAAATAAATAAATAAATAAATAAATAAATAAATAAAATATAATAACATCCATGTTAAATACACGAGTAGAACCTAGTAATGGTTTCGATGTTTTTATGTTAGAGTATAAAACACGTATTGCATAAAACTCGGGAGTAAGGGGCAGCTGACTGACTTTCAAATTTCACTCATTTTTTCGACACTGATGAAAATTTTCACGGAATTCAAGAGACGAGTTATCATCAGTTAATGTTTCCTTCGTTGTCATCATTCTTGCCGCTAGATGTATTATTTTGTTATTTATTACCAAACTCTGAAAATAAAGCAAATTTAGACAGAATCGAGTAGTGGTATTTCATAATTCTTTATGCGATCTCTATTTTTTAAAATAATTTTTTCCCAAACCATTAAATCCATCGGAGCGTTTAATTGCTCTAATAATATAATTTCTGTATTCATTTCACGGTTAAATGACAAAAAATGATTGGGATCTTCCTTTCCATTAGGGTAAGTGCGCCATATTTCGGATACCAGACAGTGCAGCCGCCTTCACCGCATCCCTAACCAGCCAGCTCTCGGGAGCCGTCTCCCGCCTCGCTGTCGGTACCGGCGGACGAGAGGGAGCCTCCCGCGGAGCTGACGGGGAGGTTCTGGGCAGCCCAGCCCGCTTCCCCCGCCGTGCCGAACGTCCGCCTCGAGCCAAGACAACCGCCGCCTCACCTGGCAGCTGGGTCGCCAGCTCTAAACTGCCAGCTTCAGACGCAGCACCGCAGGAACCACCACAGCTACACCTTGCTGCAGATACACAGCCATCGCCGACAGCACCGCAACTTGCATCTACCGGTGCCACTCAACCGCCGAGAGGAGTCCACACTTCCCACGCAGCAGTAATCGCCGGAGCCCCACGGGACCTTCCTGCGAGGTTTTTACACACCGCCTCATCGCAGAAGTGGCCCTCAGTCCTGAGCGCCACGCGCATAACTTCAAGAAGCGGCCCGACCACATGTGTACGCCTGCAGTTTGCAAATCCTCAGGATCGCGACCGTGCCTTCACGTCACGGCTGCCCATACTGGGACATTGCCTGAAGGTAGAGACTAGCAGACTGCAGCGCCACATATCGTGTAGGCACTGCTGCGCCTACGGCCAAACCGCAGACACGTACACCGTGCCGCCACGATGCCATTACTGTGGCTCTCCTACTCCAACAGCTGCTTGCACGACCCACGATCTCCTTCGCTGCCACAGGTACTGTGCCACATGTAATGGCCTCGGCCATTTCACAGGGCAGGCGCAGTGCCCTGCATACCCTCGCGGAATCTCTATGGGACCAACACCCCGGAGCGCAGCCCCCAGCGAGCCTTCTGGTTGGCAGCAAGCCCTTGGTTGCCTCCGGGAGGATCTACAGCAACTAGCCTGCAGACTACACACCCTGGAGCAACTCCTCACTACAATCACCGCCGCCAGCCTCCGGACTCCAGCAGAAGAAGTTCAGAACCTCCACTCAGAGGTCCTTAACTTGAACCAGCGGCTGGGCAACCTGGAGGAATCCGTCACCGCCGCTGTCCATCAACAGAATACCAATCACACCGCCCTCATCAACCTGCAAAACAAACTGACATCCACATACAGACTACTGACTGATGGACCTACTCTCCTCTCCAGTAATTCAACTACAGCAGACAACAAAGGACATCCACTCCCAACATCAACTCACCGAGCACTTAGCCAGTGAGCAGAAGGAACCACTTGCCTCACTACAGTGCAAGATGCACCGAGTGGAGACTCACCTCACCGACACACTTCCCTGTCAGCCAACGGACTCTTCCACAGCCAACAGCAGACTCGATCAGCTCCACTCACAACTTGCAGACCTACACACACGACTCAACGAACTGAAATCTGCAGAGCAAATCATCGTCGACTACGCTGCACAGAACACCACGAGGATTTAGGCGCAATTCCCTAACATCTGGAGACAACCTGAAGCAGAAACTTTAGGTTCCAAGAGGGAAAAGATAACTAGAAATTAATACAACAGTAGAGATCATAAATAAGCATACTGGGAATAAAAAGGAAATAAATGATATAAGAAATAAAGTTAAAAAAATATTTGAAATTGCAACATAGTGTAAATGAAGGAAAAATCGGACAGGAGTTGCTTCTGAGCACAGACACGAGGCAGGAAATATAACAATAGACCCCGACATTGAGACGCCATAAAGGTATGTAAAGCTTAAGAGAAACGTAGCCAAGCATGACAGAGTACCATTATGACGCTGAGAGGTTATACAACGCAAAGGGGTGGGAATGTTACTGCTGCATAGGAAAGACAGACGGGAGTGACCAATAAGAGAAAATTAAATAAATGAACCCTGCCAATAAAATGTAGAGTAAACCACGTGATAGCGTAAAATAGGAAAGGAATAGAAAGTGGGCGGTGATAGACGAGAATGGCTAGAAGAGAAGCTGGGAATACGACGGGAGAAAAAGCGTCACTCTGGTGCTTAATACGACGGGGAGAAGACGTGTTATTGGAAGGGGAAAGAAGGATCCGATGTGGCAGTCTGAAGCAGAGTTATGGTCTTGAAGACAGTGCGAAATAGGGAATAAAGGGAGTTAGCAAAGCAACGTAAAAACGTTAAGGGGAAAGGAAAACTAGGAAGGCAACGAAAGTGCTAGCAAGAGAGTAAAGAGGTAGCCAGGTTAATAGTATAAAGAGAAAATAAAGAAATAGAGAGACGGGCAGCACGACTTTTCATAACCGAACCCTGAGAAAGAGATCCCAGCTCACCGACAATTAGACACAACACCAACCTTTCCATCTCACCATCAAACTCCTTCATAATCCATCCCTACCAAGGCACTCAAAAGGACAACGAACCAAAAGGAACCCACACCAAACCTCACCTTCAATCGCACACCTAATGCCTCAACAACACCTCTCTGGACTTAACTGCCGGAACTTATGCCCTCCAATGCAATTTTTATATTGCACAATAAAGACTTCAACTTCCACTCTTCACCTTGAACAACTTCCTTCATTTTCACCTTTGCTCTCCAAGTGCCTCGGGCCTTGGTCATGTTCGACGCATGGCAACACTCTTCACCCGCCCGCCGGCTCTGCATCCTTACCTTTACTAACGGGAGGGCTCAATGCGGGACCCCACAAAGCCACTGAAAATCCCGTCCTTACTTTCTCACCTCTTATCCCTTTATAGTCAGAAAAAAATTGTAGCAAACCTGAATGGGTATTAAGGGAAAACAAGTCCCTATCAACAAGGGCAACCACGAAACAATTGAAGGTCAGACTGAGTGTTTGACGAGAACTTATTCCAGGAATAGAAGCTCGTTCTGTGTTTATTGCAATATAAAAGTGTTCTACTCGCACAACACAGAAGGTCAAGAGTATCCCAGAACCGTCAGACGGGGAAAAAGAATGTTATGGGTCGACTGGGGACGTTAATATTTCCATTGTAGGAGCACAAAACCTGAATGGCCTGTCCAAGTCACTATAGCCCTCTGACCTGCTTTTTTATTGTCGCGCTGTATTTTTTATGTGAATTTCGCAGCAAACCAGCGGCTATACACTGTAGCCTGACATAAAACCACGACATTTAAGGTACCCTTGTGTCATACTAAGGAAATCAAAAAGTGATATCCGAGGAAGCTCTTTATCTGAATTTATTACCTTGTAATCGTCCAGAAAAATGGCCTTCTTGGGAAACCACTTCTGACAGTAAGAAAGCACCCAGGAGAGATCCGGAAAGAAACAACTGAATAACAAAGGCGCTCACAAACAATGGAGTGATATAAAATCGTATCGCCCCTGTATGGTCCTGCAAATACTCGCTTTGCAATATCTTATTTTGACGTTTACACGTATTTGGTTCTGTAAGATAAATTTACAATTCATTTGTCAGTTGACGTGTAAATTAGGTATCTTACCACTGCCAAGTATATACATATATGAAACTCTTGTACATATGAAAGCAAGCCTAAGTTTATTCAAAACAAATTCTGAAATTCATATACACAACACTAGAACAAAGAATAATTTATTTGTGAAGTCACACAAAACAAAGATGTATGAAAATAGTTTCACATATGCTGGCTTACATCTTTACAATAAGCTACCTGAATCTATAAAAAAGATTGAATCACAACATCAATTTAAGAAATTGTTATTAAACTTCCTTAGAGCCAATAGCTTCTACAGCGTGGATGAATTTTTAAATTTGTAAATATTTAGTTAGCTACCTTAATTGTAAATATTGTACTTAGTTTTTAATTTGACGTGATGTTTTAATGGATGAATCAATAAATCAAATCAAATCAAATCAAATGTAGCTGATAATCCATTTCCCTTCTTGTTGTCCTCTGATATGACAACAGTTTTTATTTCTAGAAAATTTACACTGTACAAAGTTTCTATATCTACTAATTGAAAACTTGTTAATCTAATATCATTATTTACTTTAGTTAGTCATCACTGCCATTACACAATGAAGAAACCAAGTCTTTCCTCGAACTAAGTTTCACTTCACATTCATCGCCAATATTTGAGGTTAGGTTTGACAAGGTCAATATATTGTCATTTCTTATTACACGTTTTCCATTTTAAAAGTTGCAACTCTTTTATTATGTAATCGGGACTACTTCAACTGTTTATACTGGTTTCCATGCCGATTTCTTACACCAAAATTATTCCTTCTTTCCATCTTGAAAACAGCATTAGTAATACAAAACATACTAAACAAAGCATGGAAGAATTAACATCAGATGCACAGATTAATAATAATAAACAAAAGAAGGACGTCCTTTCCTAATATGGGTGTGCTCTTCAATAAGGTTACAAGGAGAGAACAGAGTTACAAATAGCTAATAGGGGGCGTGGCACATTGTGCAGCCTTTTCAAAATGACTCTATTTAGGACTTTTACAACTATGGGACAGAAAATAAATATCGTTATTTGCTACACCAGGGAAGATTATTTTGGCAATAACTCATTTTATGAAATTTCTCCGCAGAATGACCTTCTGGATTCCCTTAACAAAGGAAGGTAACAACATACAACGCAATGGAACACTAAAGGAAAGTCTGTTTTCCGCACACAACTAACAATAACTAACCTGAGGAATTGTAACCATAGCAACGATCACGTCCCTTCCACGTCCCTTCCTTGACATCAATTACGTTAAAAATCATACTATATGGATCGTAGTAAGTATCCCTCTCCGCTATAGTATAACCTATACTGCCTTTAGCAGGGAGTTTAATAAAAAGGAACCAGCTACACGAAATGGTAGGGGATGTAGATGATAAGACATAAGGCGGTGGAGATGAGTAATACGACTGTAGACTGAAACACTAGGGAGACATAACAAGGGACATCACTCTCTGCCAGTGTTTTTTATTAGATTGGCAAGGCTGTAAACCGACACACGTTCCCCACGAGATGCCCGTGACAGATTGCAACATTACTGCGACGTCACATACAACGTTGCCTTGTTCCAGTACATTAATATAAATATCGGCAAACATGCTGTCGGGGGCTACAACGACCCTCATTTACTGGATATAATGCGAGGAGAGACAAAACCTTAGCCATTTTGGATAGCACAAAAGCTACTCAGTCTCCAAGGGCAACCAAACGCAAGTAGAAATACTCCAAAAACTATTCGTCTCATTCATAGCACATCAGAAAAATAGAGATAAGACACGGACAACAAGCACTTCTTTACATCGGTTGTTATGTAGATTTAACAGTAAAACATAATTTGGCTTCATACGAGGGATGTTCAATAAATAACAACGTACCTTTACTCATCCTCATAATTTTGAAGGTCCTTCTCAAAAGTCTTCCCGGAATGCGAAGCACTTGTCCCAGCGTTTCGGCCAGTCTTCAAAGACATGCTGGAAACAATTTTTTGAGAGATCCTTCAAAATCGCCTCCGCAGCCTTCACCACTGCTTCTGATGATGGATAATGTCTCCCACGAAGGCGTTTCTTCAAGTTAGGGAATAGAAAAAAGTCGTATAGGGCTAAATCTGGACTATAGGGAGGGTGAGGGATGTACTACACGTTGATTTTTGCAAGATATTCAGCAACAACATTGGCAATATGCGGCCGCGCATTATCGTGGTGCAGCATCCAGCCTGCTTCACGGAAATGTGGTCTTTTGCGTCTGATATGGACTTGCAATGTTTTCAGGACATCCCTGTAGTATTGTCCAGTTACTGATGTGTGTGCAGGTACTACATGCTGATAAACCATTCCATGAATATCAAAGAATGAGATGACCATAACTTTCCCAACAGAAGCAACCACTTTTGCTTTTGGGGGTTTGGTGATGAAAGAGATTTCCACACTGAGCTTTGCTGTTTGCTCTCACCGCTGATGAAACTTGGCTACATCATTTTGATCCTGAGAGCAAACAGCAAAGCTCAGTGTGGAAATCTCCTTCATCACCAACCCCCAAAAAAGCAAAAGTGGTAGCTTCTGCTGGGAAAGTTATGGTCATCTCATTCTTTCATATTCATGGAATGGTTTATCAGCATGTTGTACCTGCACACACATCAGTAACTGGACAATACTACAGGGATCTCCTGAAAACATTGCAAGACCATATCAGGCGCAAAGGACCACATTTCCGTGAAGCAGGCTTGATGCTGCACCACGATAATGCGCGGCCACATATTACCAATGTTGTTGCTGAATATCTTGCAAAAATCAATGTGAAGTGTATTCCTCACCCTCCCTATAGTCCGGATTTAGCCCCATGTGACTTTTTTCTATTTCCTAACTTGAAGAAACGCCTTCGTGGGAGGCATTAACCCTCATCAGAAGCAGTGGAGAAGGCTTCGGAGGTGTTTTTGAAGGATCTCTCAAAAATGGTTTGCAGCATGTCTTTGAAGACTGGCAGAAACGCTGGGACAAGTGCATCGCATTCAGGGGAGACTATTTTGAGGACCATCAATATTAAGAGGATGAGTAAGGGTACGTTGTCAAAAAGAATTGTGATGATTCTTTTTTGAATAGCCTTCGTATAATACTCCACGATGGATGCCGAAACCACCGCAATCCCCAGACGCGAATCCATTAGAGAAGTTGTGAAGTATACTGTACAAAATATTAGGAAGAATCAGATATCTAATATAAAGGATCTAATGAAAGCTCTACTTGGGGAATGGCGTAAAGTTACAGTGGAAACAGCACAACCTTTGATGAAATCCATACCAAGGATAATGCAAGAGATTATAAAGACAAATAGAGGGCCTACTAAGTACTAAAAGTAAATTATTTGCATCCTATATTGCACATCTTTACTTTTGAATGCTTAATTATGTTTATGTGAATAGATACTCTATGTTTCTTTATTTATTCTCTTTTTCACTAATCAAGACACAAGACAGCGTACCTGATGTACTTTATTCTACTGATTTTCCACTATCCATACATCCTTTAATATAAACTAATGCATTAGACAAATACTTTTTAGAGTAACTGTAGAAAGAAAACATATGACAGACAGTCAGGGGCATGGCCAATGAAAGTTACATAGGTCGAGGTGAGCCATGGGAACCCAGTCACACTGTTTTGGTAAACCGAGATCGTCTACTGTTTTACAGGTTATGTGATGAGTCGGTTTATTTATATAAATTGTTTTAGATGTAATGCGACAAACAATTACACTGGTAATTTATGCATATAGTGTATTTGTTTTAACATTACGTGTGGAAGGTACACGTAACAAACCAGACTAAATATACTTGTTAATTAGCACCATCCAGTGGTACCACTGTAAACTTGTAAATACTAAACAACAAACTTAACAAATATCACTGTCAAGATTGATATTTATATAACTATGACACAGAATAAGGGAATAACAATAATAACAAAAATAATAGTAATAATATAGTGTGTACATTCGTAGACTTTAGAAAAGCTTAGGATTCCATTGATCGTGAATCGCTATGCTGCCTCAGGATCTCAAGTTCGAATCCCGGTCAGAGTGATTTATCTGAATAAGGTTATTACAGGGTTTTCGCTGATACTGAGATATGAATGTCTGGTAACTCTAAGCTCTATGTACCCTGTACTCATTTGAACATCATTTTATTCATCGTCTCATATGACTTAACGTTGGAGGTTTTCTCTTATCCTGAAAGATGAATGTCTGGTAATTCTAAGCTCTATGTACCCTGTACTCAGTTGAACATCATTTCATTCATCGTCCGATATGACTTAACGTTGGAGGTTTTCTCTTATCCTGAAAGATGAATGTCTGGTAACTCTAAGCTCTGTGTACCCTGTACTCATTTGAACATCATTTCCTTCATCGTCCAATATGACTTAAAGTTGGAGGTTTTCTCTTATACTGAAAGATGAATATCTAGTAACTCTAAGCTCTATATACCCTGTACTCATTTGAACATCATTTCATTCATCGTCCGATATGACTTAACGTTGGAGGTTTTCTCTTATCCTGAAAGATGAATGTCTGGTAACTCTAAGCTCTATGTACCCTGTACTCATTTGAACATCATTTCCTTCATCGTCCAATATGACTTAACGTTGGAGGTTTTCTCTTATACTGAAAGATGAATATCTGGTAACTCTAAGCTCTATATACCCTGTACTCATTTGAACATCATTTCATTCATCGTCCGATATGACTTAACGTTGGAGGTTTTCTCTTATCCTGAAAGATGAATGTCTGGTAACTCTAAGTTCTATGTACCCTGTACTCATTTGAACATCCTTTCATTCATCGTCCGATATGACTTAACGTTGGAGGTTTTCCCTTATCCTGAAAGATGAATGTCTGGTAACTCTAAGCTCTATGTACCCTGTACTCATTTGAACATCATTTCATTCATCGTCCGATATGACTTAACGTTGGAGGTTTTCTCTTATCCTGAAAGATGAATGTCTGCTAACTCTAAGCTCTATATACCCTGTACTCATTTGAACATCATTTCATTCATCGTCCGATATGACTTAACGTTGGAGGTTTTCTCTTATCCTGAAAGACGAATGTCTGGTAACTCTAAGTTCTATGTACCCTGTACTCATTTGAACATCCTTTCATTCATCGTCCGATATGACTTAACGTTGGAGGTTTTCCCTTATCCTGAAAGATGAATGTCTGGTAACTCTAAGCTCTATGTACCCTGTACTCATTTGAACATCATTTCATTCATCGTCCGATATGACTTAACGTTGGAGGTTTTCTCTTATCCTGAAAGATGAATGTCTGGTAACTCTAAGCTCTATGTACCCTGTACTCATTTGAACATCATTTCATTCATCGTCCGATATGACTTAACGTTGGAGGTTTTCTCTTATCCTGAAAGATGAATGTCTGGTTACTCTAAGTTCTATGTACCCTGTACTCATTTGAACATCCTTTCATTCATCGTCCGATATGACTTAACGTTGGAGGTTTTCTCTTATCCTGAAATATGAATGTCTGGTAACTCTAAGCTCTATGTACCCTGTACTCATTTGAACATCATTTCATTCATCGTCCGATATGACTTAACGTTGGAGGTTTTCTCTTATCCTGAAAGATGAATGTCTGGTTACTCTAAGTTCTATGTACCCTGTACTCATTTGAACATCATTTCATTCATCGTCCGATATGACTTAACGTTGGAGGTTTTCTCTTATCCTGAAAGATGAATGTCTGGTTACTCTAAGTTCTATGTACCCTGTACTCATTTGAACATCATTTCATTCATCGTCCGATATGACTTAACGTTGGAGGTTTTCTCTTATCCTGAAAGATGAATGTCTGGTTACTCTAAGTTCTATGTACCCTGTACTCATTTGAACATCATTTCATTCATCGTCCGATATGACTTAACGTTGGAGGTTTTCTCTTATCCTGAAAGATGAATGTCTGGTTACTCTAAGTTCTATGTACCCTGTACTCATTTGAACATCATTTCATTCATCGTCCGATATGACTTAACGTTGGAGGTTTTCTCTTATCCTGAAAGATGAATGTCTGGTTACTCTAAGTTCTATGTACCCTGTACTCATTTGAACATCATTTCATTCATCGTCCGATATGACTTAACGTTGGAGGTTTTCTCTTATCCTGAAAGATGAATGTCTGCTAACTCTAAGCTCTATGTACCCTGTACTCATTTGAACATCATTTCATTCATCGTCCGATATGACTTAACGTTGGAGGTTTTCTCTTATCCTGAAAGATTAATGTCTGGTAACTCTAAGCTCAATGTACCCTGTACTCATTTGAACATCATTTCATTCATCGTCCTATATGACTTAACGTTGGAGGTTTTCTCTTATCCTGAAAGATGAATGTCTGGTAACTCTAAGCTCTATGTACCCTGTACTCATTTGAACATCATTTCATTCATCGTTCGATATGACTTAACGTTGTAGGTTTTCTCTTATCCTGAAAGATGAATTTCTGGTAACTCTAAGCTCTATGTACCCTGTACTCATTTGAACATCATTTCATTCATCGTCCGATATGACTTAACGTTGGAGGATATAAATAGAAAAAAAGACAAGCTCTTCTCTGTGCAGCACGATTGAAACAGCTGACGATCACGCTAAAGAATAATAATATATCTTGGAACCGTATATTCTTGATATGCACGTTGTACTAAATGTATCACCGTTTTAGCACTGCAGTGGATATGAGATCCGGAGAGTTTGCTGCAGGCTAGAACAGTGCAAAGGCATAGATGCATGTACAGGAAACACAAGAGTGGCGTAAAGTGAGTTCAGTTATTTGTTGAATGAAAAGGCGGCTGTACATTGAATATCTCCATGGACGCCACTGACCATATCCTGGCTTTCGTTGTGCTTTTGTTCTGTTCTCATCAATGAAAAGAATTGCCCTCCGGCATTCTGTGTTTTACTTTCAGATTCAACTGAGCTTCTAAGTTCTTTGCGTATGTTCACAAACAGTGGCGGCTACAGCTGGAAAATTGTGAGCAATAATTTGTTCTTTTATCAGTGGCGAAGCTAGCAAAGGGTAGCCTCAGTTCTTTGAGTCATTATTCTCTTTTATTTCAATGAAAATAATTATTTGGAGCTTCCCTCGCTTTGAAAGTCACGCCTCGCTACTGGACCTACATGTGACTGTACAATAGAAAGTGTACTGAAGAGTAGCCTTAGTTCTTTGAGTCATTATTCTCTATTATTTTATTGAAAATTATTATTTGGAGCTTCCCACGCTTTGAAAGTCACGCCTCGCTACTGGACCTACATGTGACTGTACAACAGAAAGAGTACTGAAGAGTAGCCTTAGTTATTTGAGTAATTATTCTCTATTATTTTATTGAAAATTATTATTTGGAGCTTCCCACGCTTTGAAAGTCACGCCTCGCTACTGGACCTACGTGTGACTGTACAATAGAAAGAGTACTGAAGAGTAGCCTTAGTTATTTGAGTAATTATTCTCTATTATTTTATTGAAAATTATTATTTGGAGCTTCCCACGCTTTGAAAGTCACGCCTCGCTACTGGACCTACATGTGACTGTACAACAGAAAGAGTACTGAAGAGTAGCCTTAGTTCTTTGAGTCATTATTCTCTTTTATTTCAATGAAAATAATTATTTGGAGCTTCCCTCGCTTTGAAAGTCACGCCTCGCTACTGGACCTACATGTGACTGTACAACAGAAAGAGTACTGAAGAGTAGCCTTAGTTATTTGAGTAATTATTCTCTATTATTTTATTGAAAATTATTATTTGGAGCTTCCCACGCTTTGAAAGTCACGCCTCGCTACTGGACCTACGTGTGACTGTACAATAGAAAGAGTACTGAAGAGTAGTCTTAGTTATTTGAGTCATTATTCTCTCTTATTTTAATGAAAATTTTTATTTGGAACTTCACACGCTTTGAAAGTCGCACCTCGCTACTGGACCTACGTGTGACTGTACAACAGAAAGAGTACTGAAGAGTAGCCTTAGTTCTTTGAGTCATTCTTCTCTGTTACTTTAATGAAACTATTTATTTGGAGCTTCCTTAGTCATGCCTTATGTATGGCATATACATATGAACCTTATTAATACGTATATCAAAGGGAAGAGACCAGAATTAAGTACAAATGTTTTTTTGATAATGCATCATTTGTTTAAAATATTACAGTGGCGCACGTGACTATTTCCCTGATATGTGGCAATCCTACATTGACCGTGTCAAAGTCGTCCAATCAGGTTCATGAAATCAGACACAACAGGGATAACCATTTTGTTATCGTGCCCTCAGACACGATAAAAATACATTCTGCATGTGTATGAACTGGCAAAATTATACAACTCACCGATCGTCGATTGTTAGCGCGATGTTCAAATGCCAAAATGGCTGACCTTTGAGGTTAAGTTTCATTCATCAGTTAATGTAGGCCTTTTAATTTAGGCAATCAAATAACTTGTTTTATTTCTTTTAACATTTTGTTTTATTCGTGAAATAGTCTCTAAACGTTCAACTCGTGGTTCTGAACTTCAAAAGCACGCGTGACATTATATATGATCAGTTGTTTTCTGGGATTTTCCGTCACTGATGACTGTACATAGTGGGTATGTACGTATAAACGAATCCTAAGGCGGGCGAATTTCGGTTTTGGTGTTTTTTCCTATTAAGTGCCACCTCTCGTGTAAATTACACTTTCTGATGCAACATACAGCATTTCTATTTGAACTATATGTATACAAAGTGATGGAGAACAAAGAACATTTTGTATAAGAATGTTTTACACACTTGGTATTTTAATAAAAATGTTCGACGAAAAGTTTGGTCTGTGGTTGAAGCTTTTCTTTCAGCACATTTCCATTACAAAAAGAGAGTTGTAGCTAATTAGCGAAGAGAACAAGTTTTCCAGAAGAGTAAGCTTGCGATAATCCTGTGGTTACAAGTTAATGAATTCGGAAACTCCCCACAGAGCTACAAGACAAAGAAGTGCTGGACAATAAATCTACTAGGAGGACGTGGCTTTACTTCTGGGATCTTCGCTCTCAGAGATAAAACATTTATCATGTTGTAGCTTTCAACTGTCCAGCTGTGTGGACTCGCTTACAACTTTGAGTGATAAACTTTCCGAAAATTATACATTTTGAAGATATAATTTGTTGGGCAGGATGACTTGGTAAAAGTTTGTCTAAATTCAGTTTGAGGCTGCACACGCCACCCTGAGCAAATCCAACCGAATGGAATGGCTTAGACGGTTTCGCCATTCTAAGCGAAATGCGGGAGGCCCAGGTTCAACTCCCGTGGCCGACCTACCTGGCCAATCAACTTATGGCCCATCAACTTATGCCCCATCAAGATAGTCGCATAAGACATGTGTTTCGATAATCAATTAACTAATTTTCAAAGTACAGACCATTCGACTCTACGAGGCATGATTTTTAAGTCAGTACTCTTTTGCAATTTAAAAAAAGACGTGCATAGATATCGCAATAATTTTATTTTTACATGAAAGCCTGTACATTAATCTATTTTTCTACATAATTTCCGTGAATATTGAGGCACTTGTCATAACATGGCACCAGTTTTTGAATACCCTCCTCATAAAATTCTGCCGCCTGACGTGTTAACCACTGTATCACAACTGTTTTGACTTCGTTATCGTCTTGAAGACGCTGACCGCCCAGATGTTTCTTCAAGTGCAGGAACAAATGGTAGTCGCTGGGCGCCGGCTGTATGGAGGATGACCTAGAGTTTCCCATTGAAAAGATTTAATGAGACCTTTGGTCCGATTAGCATCATGTGGACGGACATTGTCAAGCAGCAAAACGATACCCTTACTCAACTTGCTACGTCTTTTGTTCTGGATTGCACGGCACAGATTGTTCAATGTCTCACAATAAGACGCTGCATTGATTGTCTCATTACGAGGCAGAAACTCCACTAGGAATACTCCTTTTCTGTCCCAAAAAAACTGCGCACATGATTTTCCGGGCAGAAATTGTTTGCTTAAACTTCGCTTTTGTGGGTGATGATGAATGTCGCCATTCCATGGATTGTTGTTTCGATTCTGGTGTGACGTAGGGCACCCATGTTTCGTCACCAGTAACAACTTGGTCTAAAAATCTTCACCTTCATTGTGGTACCGGTCAATGAAAGTCAATGCACTGCCTAAACGTTGGGTTTTGTGCAAATCCGTCAACATTTTCGGAACCCAACGTGAACACAATTTCCGGTACTTCAAGTTCTCGGTCGCAATGCGATACAAAACACTACGAGAATACGGAGGAAAATAGTCGCACAATGATGAAATTGTAAAGCGTCTGTTTTCTCTCAACTTTTCGTCCACTTTCTGCACCAAATCTTCAGTAACGACCGAAGGACGCCCACTCCGTTCTTCATCATGCACATTTGTGCGGCCATTTTGAATGCTCTCACCCATTTCCATACCATTCCATCACTCATAACATTCTGTCCGTAAACTTCACAGATCTCACGATGAATATCGATCGGTTTTACGCCTTTAGCACTAAGAAATCGTATAACAGACCGTACTTCACAATCGGCGGGACTCACGATTGTCGGAGGCATCTTAAACACTCAATAACTATCGTGCACAATGAAGAATCAGACTGTAATGGCGTCAGTGCGTAGATAAGAGATGTAGGTAACCAGCGCGCATGCGCGGAACGTCGACCGTAGCGCTGCGGCGGCGGAATCGCAAAACGGTACTCTGCCGGGCTTTATCTTTGAAATACATAGTTCAGGTTGGCTCTTTCGAAAATATATTTTTTTTTATTGTGGAAATTAGTGTATCTACTTCGGAACATGTTGATGTGACCTGTTCCGCCATGATGAATTTGATGAAAAGCATGGGCCAAACACGTAACATGCACCATGTTACTGTAAAATAATTGGATCGATTTTGCCGCCCTTACCATGTAAGACGCCGTGTCTGTTAGAAAGGGGAGCACTTTGTCATGCTGTATTCCACTAAGCCACAATAAACACATGGATTTATTGAACAGTTTGCATATCGTACAGTGGCTAACAGTTTCTATAACCTCTGAGGTTAGAAGAAACATTTGTCCGGCACTAGTGACTTCTAGCGTACCACTGGCCATACAACGCCTCTCTGAATTGGTACTCTCTTCAATTGATACATAAATATTTTTCCCCATTTCCACTTTCACGTATTTGGTTCAACGTGTCTTTATACCATTTTTGTAGGTAACTTTTACGTAAATTTGATTCATTGGAATTGTAAGATATATACATACAGGATGTTACAGAAAGGTACGGCCAAACTTTCAGGAAACATTCCTCACAAACAAAGAAAGAAAATATGTTATGCGGACATGTGTCCGGAAACGCTTAATTTCCATGTTAGAGCTCATTTTATTACTTCTCTTCAAATCACATTAATCATGGAATGGAAACACACGACAACAGAACGTACCAGCGTGACTTCAAACACTTTATTACAGGAAATGTTCAAAATGTCCTCCGTTAGCGAGGTTACATGTATCCATCCTCCGTCGCATGGAATCCCTGATGCGCTGATGCAGCCCTGGAGAATGGCGTATTGTATCACAGCCGTCCACAATACGAGCACGAAGAGTCTCTAAATTTGGTACCTGGGTTGTGTAGACAAGAGCTTTCAAATGCCCCCATAAATGAAAGTCAAGAGGGTTGAGGTCAGGAGAGCGTGGAGGCCATGGAATTGGTCCGCCTCTACCAATCTATTGGTCACCGAATCTGTTGTTCAGAAGCGTACGAACACTTCGACTGAAATGTGCAGGAGCTCCATCGTGCATGAACCACAATGGGGTATTTTGACATTTGTCTGCACGAATGATTTCAATTTACATTTTAAGAGAAATACTAAAATGAGCTCTAACATGGAAATTTAGCGTTTCCGGTCAGATGTCCACATAACATATTTTCTTTCTTTGTGTGTGAGGAATGTTTCCTGAAGGTTTGGCCGTAAATTTTTGTAACACCCTGTATAATTATATACATGCAATTAACCATGTACTCCAGCGTGTTAAAATTGGTGCCGGGGACAAAGCTATATTAAGGGCTAGGACGCTGAACTGTGTTAATTGCATTTTAACCAAACTTACAAAGTTACTATTTCATAAAAAATGATATAAAGGAACTTTCAATCACAGATTATTCAAAAATTATACATGAAAATGCCAAATAAATTCGTCAAAAGAAATAAAATGACCAGATAATGCATCTAAATATTAAAAAATGATTTTATTATAAAACGTGGTAAAATGTATTTTTATGACCTATAGAAGCCATATTTATGTAACGTATTTGTTCCATAATGCACTTATTTTCCATAACGCATCCTCTATGAGTACTCAGATGAAAGATGACTTTCCATCAAAACCCGGGCCCTAGTTAACATGAATTGCGAAAATTGTGTTGCTTAACGTTGGTTTAATATTTGTCCTTCATTAATCCCAGCTGTATACACATGCATTTCTTTCAAGTTAGTTTCTGTATCAGAAACAAGTGAATATACAAAGAGGGTGTGGAGCTTATGCTAGAACAATTGCTTTCTTCACTATTCTGTAATAATACTATTTAAACAGTAGTACCTAGTGGAAATGCCAACCACTTCACATGCAGAGCGCTGCTTGTCGCATCCTACTGGCAACAAACATTTTAATCAAACAAAACAACATTGTTGAAAATTAACTCTACAGACCTTATTTTGTTCGAAATGTCCAGCAGTGTTGACAAAAAGTTCACATACATCGCAACTTGTTTTGTGTACCGAGTATTCCAAAAGCAATGTATCCTAGCTAATCAAACCTCCAACGTTAAGTCACATCGGACGATGAATGAAATATGTTCAAATGAGTACAGGTTACATAGAGCTTAGAGTTACCAGACATTCATCTTTCAGGATAAGAGAAAACCTCCAACGTTAAGTCATATCGGACGATGAATGAAATGATGTTCAAATGAGTACAGGATACATAGAGCTTAGAGTTACCAGACATTCATCTTTCAGGATAAGAGAAAACCTCCAACGTTAAGTCATATCGGACGATGAATGAAATGATGTTTAAATGAGTACAGGGTACATAGAGCTTAGAGTTACCGGACATTCATCTTTCAGGATAAGAGAAAACCTCCAACGTTAAGTCATATCGGACGATGAATGAAATGATGTTTAAATGAGTACAGGGTACATAGAGCCTAGAGTTACCGGACATTCATACCTCAGTGTGAGCGAAAACCCTGTAATAATCTTATTCAGATAAAGAGATTCGAACTTGGGATCTCGAGGCAGCATAGCGATTCACGATCAATGGAATCTTAAGGTTTTCTGAAGTCCACGAATGTACACGTTAGATTTTTGCTACTATATTATTATTCCCTTATACTTTTACATAGTTATATAAATATCTATCTTGGCAGTGTTATTTGTTAAGTTTGTAGTTTAGTATTTACATGTTTACAGTAGTACCACTGTATGGTGTTAATTAACAAGTATATTAATCTGGTTTATTACGTGTACCTTCCACACGTAATGCTAAAACAAATACAGTATATATGTACATTACCAGTGTAATTATTTGTCGCATTACATCTAAAACATTTTATATAAATAAACCGACACACCACATAACCTGCAAAACAATAGACGATCTCGCTTTACCAAAACAGTGTGACTGGGTTTCCATGGCTCACCTCGACCTATATCACTTTCATTGGCCATGCTCCTGACTTCGTGCCATATGAGAACCATACAAGTTCAGATATGTTCAGTATCGCCTACCACTACAATGGAGGTAACATGCAGTTAAAGTTGATGTTAGAGGAAGATCCGGAGTTTCTTTCAAACGTAATCAGGATAGGGAAAACCCCCAACATTAAGTCATATCGGACGATGAATGAAATGATGTTCAAATGAGTACAGGGTACATAGAGCCTAGAGTTACCAGACATTCATCTTTCAGGATAAGAGAAAACCTCCAACGTTAAGTCATATCGGACGATGAATGAAATTATGTTCAAATGAGTACAGGGTACATAGAGCCTAGAGTTAACAGACATTCATCTTTCAGGATAAGAGAAATCCTCCAACGTTAAGTCATATCGGACGATATATGAAATGATGTTCAAATGAGTACAGGGTACATAGAGCTTAGAGTTACCAGACATTCATCTCTCAGAATAAGAGAAAACCTCCAACGTTAAGTCATATCGGACGATGAATGAAATGATGTTCAAATGAGTACAGGGTACATAGAGCTTAGAATTACCAGACATTCATCTTTCAGAATAAGAGAAATCCTCCAACGTTAAGTCATATCGGACGATGAATGAAATGATGTTCAAATGAGCACAGGGTACATAGAGCTTAGAATTACCAGACATTCATCTTTCAGGATAAGAGAAATCCTCCAACGTTAAGTCATATCGGACGATGAATGAAATGATGTTCAAATGAGTACAGGGTACATAGAGCTTAGAATTACCAGACATTCATCTTTCAGGATAAGAGAAAATCTCCAACGTTAAGTCATATCGGACGATGAATGAAATGATGATCAAATGAGTACAGGGTACATAGAGCTTAGAGTTATCAGACATTCATCTTTCAGGATAAGAGAAATCCTTCAACGTTAAGTCATATCGGACGATGAATGAAATGATGTTCAAATGAGTACAGGGTACATAGAGCCTAGAGTTACCAGACATTCATCTTTCAGGATAAGAGAAAACCTCCAACGTTAAGTCATATCGGACGATGAATGAAATGATGTTCAAATGAGTACAGGGTACATAGAGCTTAGAGTTACCAGACATTCATCTTTCAGGATAAGAGAAAACCTCCAACGTTAATTCATATCGGACGATGAATGAAATGATGTTTAAATGAATACAGGATACATAGAGTTTCGAAATACCAGACATTCGTCTTTCAGGATAAGGGAAAACCTCCAACGTTAAGTCATATCGGACGATGAATGAAATGATGTTCAAATGAGTGCAGGGGACATAGAGCTTAGAGTTACCAGACATTCATCTTTCAGGATAAGAGAAAATCTCCAACGTTAAGTCATATCGGACGATGAATGAAATGATGTTCAAATGAGTACAGGGTACATAGAGCTTAGAGTTACCAGACATTCATCTTTCAGGATAAGAGAAAACCTCCAACGTTAAGTCATATCGGACGATGAATGAAATGATGTTCAAATGAGTGCAGGGGACATAGAGCTTAGAGTTACCAGACATTCATCTTTCAGGATAAGAGAAAATCTCCAACGTTAAGTCATATCGGACGATGAATGAAATGATGTTCAAATGAGTACAGGGTACATAGAGCTTAGAGTTACCAGACATTCATCTTTCAGGATAAGAGAAAACCTCCAACGTTAAGTCATATCGGACGATGAATGAAATGATGTTCAAATGAGTACAGGGTACATAGAGCTTAGAGTTACCAGACATTCATCTTTCAGGATAAGAGAAAACCTCCAACGTTAAGTCATATAGGACGATGAATGAAATGATGTTCAAATGAGTACGGGGTACATAGAGCTTTGAGTTACCATTAAGCTTACAGGATAAGAGAAATCGCAGTGAAGACTTTAGCAAGATATCTCAAGCTGACCCAAATTTAAACTAGAAACCTTTGGAATGTAAGCAGGCACGCTACCACCGCAACACAGAGGAGGGGTGCATAGAACTTTTGTCAGAGGCTGTGAGGTACATTTTATGTGTATAGAAAAGTAAATCCTGACCTCTCTTTAATGTTGTTTTTTCTCCGCTTTTGCGGCACATTCATGAATAATAAATTAAGCTTTCTGTATGACTGTTGAGGAGAAAGAGAAAATAAATAAAAATTAAACCCTCTGGTTTCCTTCTTTAAGTTTTTTTCTCCATTTCAGCGAAACAAAGTCTTAGGCAATTCCAGGAAGCCAGAGAAGAAAAACAAGTGCGTGGGAGTCCTTCCCCTCGGATAAAAGGAAAAAAAAAGGTGAGGAATGCCTAAGATATTTTCTTATTTAGCTGGGAGTGCTAAATGCAGTAGCTGTAGAGTAAGGCAGTGGTATAACTTCAGATAGTTAGAGGAACTTAAAAGTTTTAGGCAGTTGCGCGGCCTCCCCAGGAGTTTCAGGATAATATAAAAATAACGTAATATATTCCAATTTACTGTGGATAAATTTTCAAAATGAACTGGCGAACATACTTGGTGCTAAAGACAACTTTACAACTGCTTCTATTCCAGTGACCAATTCTGCAAACTTATTCAATACTTAAATAAGACTTGCAGCTTTCCTGCTCAGTTTGTTTTTGTTCAGCAAGCCAGCTGGAAAGACGATTAGAAATGGACGTTTTCGGAGTATGCATCTCTCCCATCATCAGGATATTTATAAAATGTTATAACCACAAGTGAAACACTGGATGTACGACGGCTGTTCAATAAAAAATGATCAGTTTTTTGACAACGTGCCGCTATTCATTCTCATAATTTTGATGGTCCTTCTCTAAATAGTCTCCCCTGAATGCGATGCACTTGTCCAAGTCTTCAAAGACATGCAGGAAACCATTTTTTGACAGATCCTTCAAAATCGCCTCCGCAGCCTTCACCACTACTTCTGATGATGGATAATGTCTCCCACGAAGACGTTTCTTCAAGTTAGGGAATAGAAAAAGTCACATGGGACTAAATCCGGACTATAGGGAGGGTGAGGGATGCACTTCACGTTGATTTTTGCAAGATATTCAGCAACAACATTGGCAATATGCGGCCGCGCATTATCGTGGTGCAGCATCCAGCCTTCTTCAAGGAAATGTGGTCTTTTGCGCCTGATATGGACTTGCAATGTTTTCAGGGCATCCCTGTAGTATTGTCCAGTTACTGATGTGCGTGCAGGTACAACATGCTGATAAACCATTCCATGAATATCAAAGAATGAGATGACCATAACTTTCCCATCAGAAACAACCACTTTTACTTTTTTTGGGGGTTGGTGATGAAGGATATTTCCACACTGAGCTTTGCTGTTTGATCTCAGGATCAAAATGATGTAGCCAAGTTTCAGCAGCAGTGATTACGTTTGAAAGAAACTCCGGATCTTCCTCTAACATCAACTTTAACTGCATGCAGACCTGCATGCGAATGTCCTTTTGTTCGGGAATCAACAGTCTTGGAACCCATCGCGCACAAACACGTCTCATGTGTAATGCTTCTGTCACCAACGTGTGCGTGGCACCTAATGAAATGTTCAGTATTTCAGAAAGTGATCTTAAGGTAATACGTCGATCCTCTCTCATAATGGCAGCAGCAGCGATCATGTTTTCTTCCGTAAGAGCAGTAACTGGCACTCCGGTTCAAACCTTTCTTTGAAATTTATTGTCTCCGCTCTTTAAACATTTTAAACCACCTTCGAGCTGTGCTGTAGGGAATAACAGACTCTCCATAGGTCTCCTGTAACATTGTATAGGCCTCAACTGAAGATACGCTGAGATGAAGGTCACTGAAGGGTAGCCTTAGTTCTTTGAATCACTATTCTCTCTTATTTTAATGCAAATTATTATTTGGAGTTTCCCTCGCTTTGAAAGTCACGCCTCGCTACTGGACCTACATGTGACTGTACAATAGAAAGAGTACTGAAGAGTTGTCTTAGTTCTTTGAGTCATTATTCTCTCTTATTTTAATGAACTTATTATTTGGAGCCCTTCTCGCTTTGATAGACAAACCTTGCCACTGATATCAGCACAAAATTTACCTGTATAACTGTAAATTCAGGAATTGTCATCATATGTAAATCATTTCAATATATACTGGTTTAAGCAGCACTTAAATGTGGATTGTACCAAAATGGCGTCCTAGTGCTAAATCAGCATTCCCACGCTACCAAAAGCCACGTGAAACTTTGTCAAGCAAAGCTAAGCATGATTTGGGTTTATTCTGGATTTAAAGATATTGATTTTTAATAAACGTGCAAAGAACTGCCATGGAAGCAAACGTCGAAAACAGCGTAACCTGGTACTCTAAGAATAAGTTAGTGCTGAGATTGCATGTTAATGACATAAATTATTAAAGCTTACTATATATCATATTGTATGAAAATATTATCTCAAATGTATTATATAGAACATTATATGGACGCTGTTTACATATGCAGCTACTATATCACGCAGTTCAATCAACAATGGAAGGTTTTTATAATTTTGAAAGAAAATAAACCGAGCTATACTTCTGTTATCACATTTATTGTGAACTTTGTATCTAAATATGAATCAAGATAATAAAAGAAGGACGATGAAGGGCAGAGTGCCTGAAGCAGCCAAGGGTAAAATAAATGCCTGTCTACTAAGCGGTACTTTCAAGCTGTCAGAGCAAATGTCTTTCTTCGTCTTTTGTTTACCATGTCATGCGAAACAAAAGCGACTCAAATTTTAGCTAAGTGAAAACTAGCATAGGCAACAAATTATCAACTAATTTATGGCAACAAACAGTGTCAAGAATGCAAGTATGTCTTAAAAAAACTTTCATAAATTATAATATTTTAATAAAAGTTTGGTATTTGATGAAAATTCCTTATTTTTATTGATTTTCTATAACACTTACAATAAATCGAATTTCAAGAATGTTCAATTTGATAGTTTTCCGTGAACCACATTAGAAATCTTCAGTTTCCTTTTCCACTAAACGGCCCAATAAACACCAGCGCTATCGTTTCCAACAATTCAGCTACAGTTTAGAAAATGTCCGAGGGCTGTTCAATAAAGAATGATTATAATTTTTATGCTCATAATTTTTCGCACTAAAATTCAACCTTATTGTATTCTGTTAGCTTAATGTGAAACAAACACTCCGTAGTAGTTTCATTGTTGGTACTCCTGGTTCCCGCCTGTGAGAACCAGGCAAGTTCAGACATGTTCAGTATCACCTACCGCTGCAATAGAGGTAACATGCGGTTAAAGTTGATGTTAGAGGAAGATCCGGATTTTTTTTCAAACCTAATCACTGCTGATGAAACTTGGCTACATCATTTTGATCCTGAGAGCAAACAGCAAAGCTCCGTGTGGAAATCTCCTTCATCACCAACCCCCAAAAAAGCAAAAGTGGTTGCTTCTGCTTGGAAAGTTATGGTCATCTCATTCTTTGATATTCATGGAATGGTTTATCAGCATGTTGTACCTGCACACACATCAGTAACTGGACAATACTACAGAGATGTCCTGAAAATATTGCAAGTTCATATCAGGCGCAAAAGACCACATTTCCGTGAAGCAGGCTAGATGCTGCAGCACGATAATGCACGGCTGCATATTGCCAATGTTGTTGCTGAATATCTTGCAAAAATCAACGTGAAGTGCATCGTTCACCCTCCTTATAGTCCGGATTTAGCCCCATGTGACTTTTTTCTATTCCCTAACTTGAAGAAACGACTTCATGGGAGGCATTATCCATCATCAGAAGCAGTGGTGTAGGCTGCGGCGGTGATTTTGAAGGATCTATCAAAAAATGGTTTCTATTATGTCTTTGAAGACTGGCAGAAACGTTGGGACAAGTACATCGCATTCAGGGGAGACTATTTTGGGAACGACCATCACAATTATGAGGATGAGTATTGACTATTGAAAATCTCTCGTATAATTTTCTCCAGGTGATGTTACGTACATAATTATTATTATTTTTTCACCAATGGATACTGCCAAAGATTTGCTTTAATTAGTATGAAACCTTTGTTCTCCGGTGAAACAGTCTCCTGGCCGGCCTAGTGTGCCGTTTCAGGAAAGTTGTTGGCTGGATGTCGACTGTGCATACTTGCCGGAAGTATTCCCAAGCCGGATTGTGGACTGCTTCGGACTTCCGGTAGGAGGGATGCCGTTTTTGCCGGACTGCCGAGGAGCTAAATGGTTAGGATCCAGCCCTTTGCTAGAGTCGACCGACCTCTTTCACCTCTTACCTCATTCTTCCTTCCGGGGATGCCACACCTATTATCCTCCTCTAAAAGTGTGATAGGGACTTTGTGTTGATATGTGTATGTTAATTCTTTTTACTAAGTCACCATTAAGATTAACGGATATTCCCAGCGCTTCTTGACCTTCCAAATACCTTGATTGTAAAAGTCTGCTGAATATGCTTTAACCAGTCTTCCTCTTAAAAATGACGTCATCTGTGTTGTCAAATCGGTGACCGCACAACGGATTCTTCATTTACGGGAAGAAGAAAAAGTCACTTGGTGCGAGATCGGGCGAATAAGGCGGACGCTGTAAGATCTCAAAGCCACATTCACTTGTTTCAATTGCAACTTGAGATGAATGAGCTGGTGCATTGCCCGACAGAAGACGAACACCTTTAGAGAGCATAACGCGTCGTTTCTTAATCAGAGATGCTCATAGCTTGTCCAGAAGATTGCAGTAGTATCTACCAACGATGGTTTGACCCTTGACTCCAAGACAGTCCCATAAAACTGAAAGCCTGACCTTTCCCGGCTGAATTTTGCACCTTTGTCTTTTTAGGAGGGGGGATATGACATTTTTCTATTCCATGCTCATAGTTTTTGTCTCTGGATCATAAAGATACATCTATGATTCCTCCATGGTTACCAGACGATCAAAAAATCATGTTAATCTTGTTCCAACAAAAATCAACATCTGTCTTGAAAGGTGACGCCGTGTTTGCTTTTGGAAAGGGGTTAGCAAACGTGGAACCCACCGTGTAGACACCTTAGACATGTGCAGTTCGTCCACACACTACCATAACTAAGATGTGTCTCATTCATGATCATTTGGATCGTTGCTCGTCTGTCTTCCAGTATTAAACACTCCACTTTCTTCACTGTGACAGCTGACGGTCTACCAGCTCTTGGCTCATCTGTCAGGGACATGTGACCAGTTTGAAAATTCCTTTTCCACCTCACAATAGTGACATACGATGGGAAATCATTTCCATAAACAGCGTCACCTCATCATGGATTTCCCGGGCAGTTTTTGCAGGAACTTTATCACACTACGAGCCTCAATTTTCTCCATCTTACACCTCACTCACTTCTGGCACTCACTGTAAAAAACAAAAGGACTCAAATCACTGAAACTACCAACAATAAGTCCTGAGAGATCAATGATGACACTGACAAATTTTCCTCACTGTACCATAAAAACTAGCACGTGATAATTAAAACTTTGCTATGCTGTCTCGTCACCTAGTACACGTGCCGATTGCTATATGTAGTAAAAGGATTTGAAACTCTTATCTTCAGATGTTTTCTATTTGCACCAACAAATCTTGCTAATTTTGCAAATCTATCTTCATTTATTTAGGAATGTGTACTAAATTTTATTTGCATGAGACTTACAGGCTTCTAGCACGTTTAGATTTACTGCGTCCTTCAACACGTGGCAATGTTGTGCAACTCCATACTTTTTCACGAGAAACTTACACTCTTAAATTTAAGGGGCTGTAGGCATCCGTGTCTAGCTGCAAATAGCAGAATAGTTACGGCAAGTGTCAAAACTAACATCATGTGCTTGCTGATAACAACAGGACTGCTTTGCTGTACATTTAAATAATACAGCGAATGTAGAAGAACTGAACCTGTTAAGAATTTAACTTCTTAAAGCTGCAAAACGGAAATTTCTTCCTGGGACATCGTACTGCAAGGTCGAACTTTCACGGATATCAAAGGTGACGACAAATTACATGGCGCTATTTCGAACCTCTGATATGCACCGCTAACCTCCCCTAATTACCGCATATTATGGATGCAATTCAAAGCATTTCATGCATTGACTCATTAAGCCAGCTCTCTCCTAGTTCAGAAAGTCATTTAACCTTCAGCATTGTAATAAAACGTTTTAAAGACCATAGGAAACATCAAAATACAGGTCTGATACCTCCGTACATAATAACATAGCGCCCACCTCTTTCGTGTGGTGGAAGCGTTCAACCCCACGTTATAGAAATCCCCATTTCCATTCTCGGTTGGCGTGAGTTATATGGATAAGGTTCTCTCTTATCCTGAAATATGAATGTCTGGTAACTCTAAGTTCTATGTACCCTGTACTCATTTGAACATCATTTCATTCATCGTCCGATACGACTTAACTTTGGAGGTTTCCCCTTATCCTGAAAGATGAATGTCTGGTAACTCTAAGCTCTATGTACCCTGTACTCATTAGAACATCATTTCATTCATCGTCCGATATGACTTAACGTTGGAGGTTTTCTCTTATCCTGAAAGATGAATGTCTGGTAACTAAGCTCTATGTACCATGTACTCATTTGTACATCATTTCATTCATCGTCCGATATGACTTAACGTTGGAGGTTTTCTCTTATCCTGAAAGATGAATGTCTGGTAACTCTTAGCCCTATGTACCCTGTACTCATTTGAACATCATTTTATTCATCGTCCGATATGACTTAACGTTGGAGGTTTTCCCTTATCCTGAAAGATGAATGTCTGGTAACTCTAAGCTCTATGTACCCTGTACTCATTTGAACATCATTTCATTCATCGTCCGATATGACTTAACGTTGGAGGTTTTCCCTTATCCTGAAAGATGAATGTCTGGTAACTCTAAGTTCTATGTACCCTGTACTCATTTGAACATCATTTCATTCATCGTCCGATACGACGTAACTTTGGAGGTTTCCCCTTATCCTGAAAGATGAATGTCTGGTAACTCTAAGCTCTATGTACCCTGTACTCATTAGAACATCATTTCATTCATCGTCCGATATGACTTAACGTTGGAGGTTTTCTCTTATCCTGAAAGATGAATGTCTGGTAACTAAGCTCTATGTACCATGTACTCATTTGTACATCATTTCATTCATCGTCCGATATGACTTAACTTTGGAGGTTTTCTCTTATCCTGAAAGATGAATGTCTGGTAACTCTTAGCCCTATGTACCCTGTACTCATTTGAACATCATTTTATTCATCGTCCGATATGACTTAACGTTGGAGGTTTTCCCTTATCCTGAAAGATGAATGTCTGGTAACTCTAAGCTCTATGTACCCTGTACTCATTTGAACATCATTTCATTCATCGTCCGATATGACTTAACGTTGGAGGTTTTCCCTTATCCTGAAAGATGAATGTCTGGTAACTCTAAGTTCTATGTACCCTGTACTCATTTGAACATCATTTCATTCATCGTCCGATACGACTTAACTTTGGAGGTTTCCCCTTATCCTGAAAGATGAATGTCTGGTAACTCTAAGCTCTATGTACCCTGTACTCATTAGAACATCATTTCATTCATCGTCCGATATGACTTAACGTTGGAGGTTCTCTCTTATCCTGAAAGATGAATGTCTGGTAACTAAGCTCTATGTACCATGTACTCATTTGTACATAATTTCATTCATCGTCCGATATGACTTAACGTTGGAGGTTTTCTCTTATCCTGAAAGATGAATGTCTGGTAACTCTAAGCTCTATGTACCCTGTACTCATTAGAACATCATTTCATTCATCGTCCGATATGACTTAACGTTGGAGGTTTTCTCTTATCCTGAAAGATGAATGTCTGGTAACTCTAAGCTCTATGTACCCTGTACTCATTTGAACATCATTTCATTCATCGTCCGATATGACTTAACGTTGGAGGTTTTCTCTTATCCTGAAAGATGAATGTCTGGTAACTCTAAGCTATATGTACTCTGTACTCATTTGAACATCATTTCATTCATCGTCCGATATGACTTAACGTTGGAGGTTTTCTCTTATCCTGAAAGATGAATGTCTGGTAACTCTAAGCTCTATGTACCCTGTACTCATTCGAACATCATTTCATTCATCGTCCGATATGACTTAACGTTGGAGGTTTTCTCTTATCCTGAAAGATGAATGTCTGGTAACTCTAAGCTCTATGTACCTTGTACTCATTTGAACATCATTTCATTCATCGTCCGATATGACTTAACGTTCGAGGTTTTCTCTTATCCTGAAAGATGAATGTCTGGTAACTCTAAGCTCTATGTACCTTGTACTCATTTGAACATCATTTCATTCATCTTCCGATATGACTTAACGTTCGAGGTTTTCTCTTATCCTGAAAGATGAATGTCTGGTAACTCTAAGCTCTATGTACCCTGTACTCATTTGAACATCATTTCATTCATCGTCCGATATGACTTAACGTTCGAGGTTTTCTCTTATCCTGAAAGATGAATGTCTGGTAACTCTAAGCTCTATGTACCTTGTACTCATTTGAACATCATTTCATTCATCTTCCGATATGACTTAACGTTCGAGGTTTTCTCTTATCCTGAAAGATGAATGTCTGGTAACTCTAAGCTCTATGTACCTTGTACTCATTTGAACATCATTTCATTCATCTTCCGATATGACTTAACGTTGGAGGTTTTCTCTTATCCTGAAAGATGAATGTCTGGTAACTCTAAGCTCTATGTACCCTGTACTCATTCGAACATCATTTCATTCATCGTCCGATATGACTTAACGTTGGAGGTTTTCTCTTATCCTGAAAGTTGAATGTCTGGTAACTCTAAGCTCTATGTACCTTGTACTCATTTGAACATCATTTCATTCATCGTCCGATATGACTTAACGTTGGAGGTTTTCTCTTATCCTGAAAGATGAATGTCTGGTAACTCTAAGCTCTATGTACCTTGTACTCATTTGAACATCATTTCATTCATCGTCCGATATGACTTAACGTTCGAGGTTTTCTCTTATCCTGAAAGATGAATGTCTGGTAACTCTAAGCTCTATGTACCTTGTACTCATTTGAACATCATTTCATTCATCTTCCGATATGACTTAACGTTCGAGGTTTTCTCTTATCCTGAAAGATGAATGTCTGGTAACTCTAAGCTCTATGTACCCTGTAGTCATTTGAACATCATTTCATTCATCGTCCGATATGACTTAACGTTTGAGGTTTTCTCTTATCCTGAAAGATGAATGTCTGGTAACTCTAAGCTCTATGTACCTTGTACTCATTTGAACATCATTTCATTCATCTTCCGATATGACTTAACGTTGGAGGTTTTCTCTTATCCTGAAAGATGAATGTCTGGTAACTCTAAGCTCTATGTACCTTGTACTCATTTGAACATCATTTCATTCATCTTCCGATATGACTTAACGTTCGAGGTTTTCTCTTATCCTGAAAGATGAATGTCTGGTAACTCTAAGCTCTATGTACCTTGTACTCATTTGAACATCATTTCATTCATCTTCCGATATGACTTAACGTTCGAGGTTTTCTCTTATCCTGAAAGATGAATGTCTGGTAACTCTAAGCTCTATGTACCTTGTACTCATTTGAACATCATTTCATTCATCTTCCGATATGACTTAACGTTCGAGGTTTTCTCTTATCCTGAAAGATGAATGTCTGGTAACTCTAAGCTCTATGTACCTTGTACTCATTTGAACATCATTTCATTCATCTTCCGATATGACTTAACGTTCGAGGTTTTCTCTTATCCTGAAAGATGAATGTCTGGTAACTCTAAGCTCTATGTACCCTGTACTCATTTGAACATCATTTCATTCATCGTCCGATATGACTTAACGTTGGAGGTTTTCTCTTATCCTGAAAGATGAATGTCTGGTAACTCTAAGCTCTATGTACCTTGTACTCATTTGAACATCATTTCATTCATCTTCCGATATGACTTAACGTTGGAGGTTTTCTCTTATCCTGAAAGATGAATGTCTGGTAACTCTAAGCTCTATGTACCTTGTACTCATTTGAACATCATTTCATTCATCTTCCGATATGACTTAACGTTCGAGGTTTTCTCTTATCCTGAAAGATGAATGTCTGGTAATTCTAAGCTCTATGTACCTTGTACTCATTTGAACATCATTTCATTCATCTTCCGATATGACTTAACGTTCGAGGTTTTCTCTTATCCTGAAAGATGAATGTCTGGTAACTCTAAGCTCTATGTACCCTGTACTCATTTGAACATCATTTCATTCATCGTCCGATATGACTTAACGTTGGAGGTTTTCTCTTATCCTGAAAGATGAATGTCTGGTAACTCTAAGCTCTATGTACCTTGTACTCATTTGAACATCATTTCATTCATCTTCCGATATGACTTAACGTTGGAGGTTTTCTCTTATCCTGAAAGATGAATGTCTGGTAACTCTAAGCTCTATGTACCTTGTACTCATTTGAACATCATTTCATTCATCTTCCGATATGACTTAACGTTCGAGGTTTTCTCTTATCCTGAAAGATGAATGTCTGGTAACTCTAAGCTCTATGTACCTTGTACTCATTTGAACATCATTTCATTCATCTTCCGATATGACTTAACGTTCGAGGTTTTCTCTTATCCTGAAAGATGAATGTCTGGTAAGTCTAAGCTCTATGTACCTTGTACTCATTTGAACATCATTTCATTCATCTTCCGATATGACTTAACGTTGGAGGTTTTCTCTTATCCTGAAAGATGAATGTCTGGTAACTCTAAGCTCTATGTACCTTGTACTCATTTGAACATCATTTCATTCATCTTCCGATATGACTTAACGTTCGAGGTTTTCTCTTATCCTGAAAGATGAATGTCTGGTAAGTCTAAGCTCTATGTACCTTGTACTCATTTGAACATCATTTCATTCATCGTCCGATATGACTTAACGTTGGAGGTTTTCTCTTATCCTGAAAGATGAATGTCTGGTAAGTCTAAGCTCTATGTACCTTGTACTCATTTGAACATCATTTCATTCATCGTCCGATATGACTTAACATTGGAGGTTTTCTCTTATCCTGAAAGATGAATGTCTGGTAACTCTAAGCTCTATGTACCTTGTACTCATTTGAACATCATTTCATTCATCTTCCGATATGACTTAACGTTGGAGGTTTTCTCTTATCCTGAAAGATGAATGTCTGGTAACTCTAAGCTCTATGTACCTTGTACTCATTTGAACATCATTTCATTCATCTTCCGATATGACTTAACGTTGGAGGTTTTCTCTTATCCTGAAAGATGAATGTCTGGTAATTCTAAGCTCTATGTACCCTGTACTCAGTTGAACATCATTTCATTCATCGTCCGATATGACTTAACGTTGGAGGTTTTCTCTTATCCTGAAAGATGAATGTCTGGTAACTCTAAGCTCTGTGTACCCTGTACTCATTTGAACATCATTTCCTTCATCGTCCAATATGACTTAAAGTTGGAGGTTTTCTCTTATACTGAAAGATGAATATCTAGTAACTCTAAGCTCTATATACCCTGTACTCATTTGAACATCATTTCATTCATCGTCCGATATGACTTAACGTTGGAGGTTTTCTCTTATCCTGAAAGATGAATGTCTGGTAACTCTAAGCTCTATGTACCCTGTACTCATTTGAACATCATTTCCTTCATCGTCCAATATGACTTAACGTTGGAGGTTTTCTCTTATACTGAAAGATGAATATCTGGTAACTCTAAGCTCTATATACCCTGTACTCATTTGAACATCATTTCATTCATCGTCCGATATGACTTAACGTTGGAGGTTTTCTCTTATCCTGAAAGATGAATGTCTGGTAACTCTAAGTTCTATGTACCCTGTACTCATTTGAACATCCTTTCATTCATCGTCCGATATGACTTAACGTTGGAGGTTTTCCCTTATCCTGAAAGATGAATGTCTGGTAACTCTAAGCTCTATGTACCCTGTACTCATTTGAACATCATTTCATTCATCGTCCGATATGACTTAACGTTGGAGGTTTTCTCTTATCCTGAAAGATGAATGTCTGCTAACTCTAAGCTCTATATACCCTGTACTCATTTGAACATCATTTCATTCATCGTCCGATATGACTTAACGTTGGAGGTTTTCTCTTATCCTGAAAGACGAATGTCTGGTAACTCTAAGTTCTATGTACCCTGTACTCATTTGAACATCCTTTCATTCATCGTCCGATATGACTTAACGTTGGAGGTTTTCCCTTATCCTGAAAGATGAATGTCTGGTAACTCTAAGCTCTATGTACCCTGTACTCATTTGAACATCATTTCATTCATCGTCCGATATGACTTAACGTTGGAGGTTTTCTCTTATCCTGAAAGATGAATGTCTGGTAACTCTAAGCTCTATGTACCCTGTACTCATTTGAACATCATTTCATTCATCGTCCGATATGACTTAACGTTGGAGGTTTTCTCTTATCCTGAAAGATGAATGTCTGGTTACTCTAAGTTCTATGTACCCTGTACTCATTTGAACATCCTTTCATTCATCGTCCGATATGACTTAACGTTGGAGGTTTTCTCTTATCCTGAAATATGAATGTCTGGTAACTCTAAGCTCTATGTACCCTGTACTCATTTGAACATCATTTCATTCATCGTCCGATATGACTTAACGTTGGAGGTTTTCTCTTATCCTGAAAGATGAATGTCTGGTTACTCTAAGTTCTATGTACCCTGTACTCATTTGAACATCATTTCATTCATCGTCCGATATGACTTAACGTTGGAGGTTTTCTCTTATCCTGAAAGATGAATGTCTGGTTACTCTAAGTTCTATGTACCCTGTACTCATTTGAACATCATTTCATTCATCGTCCGATATGACTTAACGTTGGAGGTTTTCTCTTATCCTGAAAGATGAATGTCTGGTTACTCTAAGTTCTATGTACCCTGTACTCATTTGAACATCATTTCATTCATCGTCCGATATGACTTAACGTTGGAGGTTTTCTCTTATCCTGAAAGATGAATGTCTGGTTACTCTAAGTTCTATGTACCCTGTACTCATTTGAACATCATTTCATTCATCGTCCGATATGACTTAACGTTGGAGGTTTTCTCTTATCCTGAAAGATGAATGTCTGGTTACTCTAAGTTCTATGTACCCTGTACTCATTTGAACATCATTTCATTCATCGTCCGATATGACTTAACGTTGGAGGTTTTCTCTTATCCTGAAAGATGAATGTCTGCTAACTCTAAGCTCTATGTACCCTGTACTCATTTGAACATCATTTCATTCATCGTCCGATATGACTTAACGTTGGAGGTTTTCTCTTATCCTGAAAGATTAATGTCTGGTAACTCTAAGCTCAATGTACCCTGTACTCATTTGAACATCATTTCATTCATCGTCCTATATGACTTAACGTTGGAGGTTTTCTCTTATCCTGAAAGATGAATGTCTGGTAACTCTAAGCTCTATGTACCCTGTACTCATTTGAACATCATTTCATTCATCGTTCGATATGACTTAACGTTGTAGGTTTTCTCTTATCCTGAAAGATGAATTTCTGGTAACTCTAAGCTCTATGTACCCTGTACTCATTTGAACATCATTTCATTCATCGTCCGATATGACTTAACGTTGGAGGATATAAATAGAAAAAAAGACAAGCTCTTCTCTGTGCAGCACGATTGAAACAGCTGACGATCACGCTAAAGAATAATAATATATCTTGGAACCGTATATTCTTGATATGCACGTTGTACTAAATGTATCACCGTTTTAGCACTGCAGTGGATATGAGATCCGGAGAGTTTGCTGCAGGCTAGAACAGTGCAAAGGCATAGATGCATGTACAGGAAACACAAGAGTGGCGTAAAGTGAGTTCAGTTATTTGTTGAATGAAAAGGCGGCTGTACATTGAATATCTCCATGGACGCCACTGACCATATCCTGGCTTTCGTTGTGCTTTTGTTCTGTTCTCATCAATGAAAAGAATTGCCCTCCGGCATTCTGTGTTTTACTTTCAGATTCAACTGAGCTTCTAAGTTCTTTGCGTATGTTCACAAACAGTGGCGGCTACAGCTGGAAAATTGTGAGCAATAATTTGTTCTTTTATCAGTGGCGAAGCTAGCAAAGGGTAGCCTCAGTTCTTTGAGTCATTATTCTCTTTTATTTCAATGAAAATAATTATTTGGAGCTTCCCTCGCTTTGAAAGTCACGCCTCGCTACTGGACCTACATGTGACTGTACAATAGAAAGTGTACTGAAGAGTAGCCTTAGTTCTTTGAGTCATTATTCTCTATTATTTTATTGAAAATTATTATTTGGAGCTTCCCACGCTTTGAAAGTCACGCCTCGCTACTGGACCTACATGTGACTGTACAACAGAAAGAGTACTGAAGAGTAGCCTTAGTTATTTGAGTAATTATTCTCTATTATTTTATTGAAAATTATTATTTGGAGCTTCCCACGCTTTGAAAGTCACGCCTCGCTACTGGACCTACGTGTGACTGTACAATAGAAAGAGTACTGAAGAGTAGCCTTAGTTATTTGAGTAATTATTCTCTATTATTTTATTGAAAATTATTATTTGGAGCTTCCCACGCTTTGAAAGTCACGCCTCGCTACTGGACCTACATGTGACTGTACAACAGAAAGAGTACTGAAGAGTAGCCTTAGTTCTTTGAGTCATTATTCTCTTTTATTTCAATGAAAATAATTATTTGGAGCTTCCCTCGCTTTGAAAGTCACGCCTCGCTACTGGACCTACATGTGACTGTACAACAGAAAGAGTACTGAAGAGTAGCCTTAGTTATTTGAGTAATTATTCTCTATTATTTTATTGAAAATTATTATTTGGAGCTTCCCACGCTTTGAAAGTCACGCCTCGCTACTGGACCTACGTGTGACTGTACAATAGAAAGAGTACTGAAGAGTAGTCTTAGTTATTTGAGTCATTATTCTCTCTTATTTTAATGAAAATTTTTATTTGGAACTTCACACGCTTTGAAAGTCGCACCTCGCTACTGGACCTACGTGTGACTGTACAACAGAAAGAGTACTGAAGAGTAGCCTTAGTTCTTTGAGTCATTCTTCTCTGTTACTTTAATGAAACTATTTATTTGGAGCTTCCTTAGTCATGCCTTATGTATGGCATATACATATGAACCTTATTAATACGTATATCAAAGGGAAGAGACCAGAATTAAGTACAAATGTTTTTTTGATAATGCATCATTTGTTTAAAATATTACAGTGGCGCACGTGACTATTTCCCTGATATGTGGCAATCCTACATTGACCGTGTCAAAGTCGTCCAATCAGGTTCATGAAATCAGACACAACAGGGATAACCATTTTGTTATCGTGCCCTCAGACACGATAAAAATACATTCTGCATGTGTATGAACTGGCAAAATTATACAACTCACCGATCGTCGATTGTTAGCGCGATGTTCAAATGCCAAAATGGCTGACCTTTGAGGTTAAGTTTCATTCATCAGTTAATGTAGGCCTTTTAATTTAGGCAATCAAATAACTTGTTTTATTTCTTTTAACATTTTGTTTTATTCGTGAAATAGTCTCTAAACGTTCAACTCGTGGTTCTGAACTTCAAAAGCACGCGTGACATTATATATGATCAGTTGTTTTCTGGGATTTTCCGTCACTGATGACTGTACATAGTGGGTATGTACGTATAAACGAATCCTAAGGCGGGCGAATTTCGGTTTTGGTGTTTTTTCCTATTAAGTGCCACCTCTCGTGTAAATTACACTTTCTGATGCAACATACAGCATTTCTATTTGAACTATATGTATACAAAGTGATGGAGAACAAAGAACATTTTGTATAAGAATGTTTTACACACTTGGTATTTTAATAAAAATGTTCGACGAAAAGTTTGGTCTGTGGTTGAAGCTTTTCTTTCAGCACATTTCCATTACAAAAAGAGAGTTGTAGCTAATTAGCGAAGAGAACAAGTTTTCCAGAAGAGTAAGCTTGCGATAATCCTGTGGTTACAAGTTAATGAATTCGGAAACTCCCCACAGAGCTACAAGACAAAGAAGTGCTGGACAATAAATCTACTAGGAGGACGTGGCTTTACTTCTGGGATCTTCGCTCTCAGAGATAAAACATTTATCATGTTGTAGCTTTCAACTGTCCAGCTGTGTGGACTCGCTTACAACTTTGAGTGATAAACTTTCCGAAAATTATACATTTTGAAGATATAATTTGTTGGGCAGGATGACTTGGTAAAAGTTTGTCTAAATTCAGTTTGAGGCTGCACACGCCACCCTGAGCAAATCCAACCGAATGGAATGGCTTAGACGGTTTCGCCATTCTAAGCGAAATGCGGGAGGCCCAGGTTCAACTCCCGTGGCCGACCTACCTGGCCAATCAACTTATGGCCCATCAACTTATGCCCCATCAAGATAGTCGCATAAGACATGTGTTTCGATAATCAATTAACTAATTTTCAAAGTACAGACCATTCGACTCTACGAGGCATGATTTTTAAGTCAGTACTCTTTTGCAATTTAAAAAAAGACGTGCATAGATATCGCAATAATTTTATTTTTACATGAAAGCCTGTACATTAATCTATTTTTCTACATAATTTCCGTGAATATTGAGGCACTTGTCATAACATGGCACCAGTTTTTGAATACCCTCCTCATAAAATTCTGCCGCCTGACGTGTTAACCACTGTATCACAACTGTTTTGACTTCGTTATCGTCTTGAAGACGCTGACCGCCCAGATGTTTCTTCAAGTGCAGGAACAAATGGTAGTCGCTGGGCGCCGGCTGTATGGAGGATGACCTAGAGTTTCCCATTGAAAAGATTTAATGAGACCTTTGGTCCGATTAGCATCATGTGGACGGACATTGTCAAGCAGCAAAACGATACCCTTACTCAACTTGCTACGTCTTTTGTTCTGGATTGCACGGCACAGATTGTTCAATGTCTCACAATAAGACGCTGCATTGATTGTCTCATTACGAGGCAGAAACTCCACTAGGAATACTCCTTTTCTGTCCCAAAAAAACTGCGCACATGATTTTCCGGGCAGAAATTGTTTGCTTAAACTTCGCTTTTGTGGGTGATGATGAATGTCGCCATTCCATGGATTGTTGTTTCGATTCTGGTGTGACGTAGGGCACCCATGTTTCGTCACCAGTAACAACTTGGTCTAAAAATCTTCACCTTCATTGTGGTACCGGTCAATGAAAGTCAATGCACTGCCTAAACGTTGGGTTTTGTGCAAATCCGTCAACATTTTCGGAACCCAACGTGAACACAATTTCCGGTACTTCAAGTTCTCGGTCGCAATGCGATACAAAACACTACGAGAATACGGAGGAAAATAGTCGCACAATGATGAAATTGTAAAGCGTCTGTTTTCTCTCAACTTTTCGTCCACTTTCTGCACCAAATCTTCAGTAACGACCGAAGGACGCCCACTCCGTTCTTCATCATGCACATTTGTGCGGCCATTTTGAATGCTCTCACCCATTTCCATACCATTCCATCACTCATAACATTCTGTCCGTAAACTTCACAGATCTCACGATGAATATCGATCGGTTTTACGCCTTTAGCACTAAGAAATCGTATAACAGCCCGTACTTCACAATCGGCGGGACTCACGATTGTCGGAGGCATCTTAAACACTCAGTAACTATCGTGCACAATGAAGAATCAGACCGTAATGGCGTCAGTGCGTAGATAAGAGATGTAGGTTACCAGCGCGCATGCGCGGAAGTCGACCGTAGCGCTGCGGCGGCGGAATCGCAAAACGGTACTCTGCCGGGCTTTATCTTTGAAATACATAGTTCAGGTTGGCTCTTTCGAAAATATTTTCTTTGTTGTGGAAATTAGTGTATCTACTTCTGGAATTGCTGATGTGACCTGTTCCACTATGATGAATTCGATGAAGGCATGGGCCAAACACGTAACATGCACCATCTTACTTTAAAATAATTGGATCGATTTTGCCGCCCTTACCATGTAAGACGCCGTGTCTGTTAGGAAGAAGAGCACGCTATCATGCTGTATTCCACTAAGCCAAAATAAACACATGGATTTATTGAACAGTTTGCATATCTGACAGTGGTTAACAGCTTCGATAACCTCTGAGGTTAGAAGAAACATTTGTCCGGCACTAGTGGCTTCTAGCGTACCATTGGCCATACAACGCTTCTCTGAATTGGTACTCTCTTCAATTGATATATAAATATTTTTTTCCCATTCACACTTTCACGTATTCGGTTCAACGTGTCTTTGTAATAGTTTTGCAGGAAACTTTTACGTAAATTTGATTCATTTGGAATTGTATGATACGAGGGCTATCCAGAAAGTAGATTACGTTTTGGAATAAAAAGTAAACAAAGTATAGGAAACAAATTTTATTATATACAGATGAAAGCCACACTCAAATACTACTTTTCGACATAGTCACCATTCAAATTAAGGCATTTATCGTAGCGATGTACGAGCTTGGAAATTCCTTCGTCGAAAAATTCGGCCGCCTGCGCCTTCAACCACTTCGTTACCTCGTCTTGCAGCTGTGCGTCGTCATCAAAACGCTGCATAGCCAGCCACTTCTTCATTGCTGGGAATAGGTGGAAGTCGCTCGGTGCCAGGTCGGGACTGTACGACGGATGAGGAAACAACTCCCACTTAATAGATTCAAGAACTTCACGAGTGACATTTGCCGTGTGGGGCCGGGCGTTGTCGTGAATCAACAAGATCTTAGAGTTCAACATTCCTCTGCGCTTGTTTTGAATGGCTCTTCTGAGTTTTTGGAGAGTTTGGCAATACATTTGAGAGTTTACTGTAGTGCCTCTTTCCAGGAAGTCCACCAAAATCACACCTTTTCTGTCCCAAAAAACAGTCGCCATCATCTTCCTTGCCGACATTGTTTGCATGCATTTCTTGGGTTTTTTGGGGAGAACTTGTGTGCCCCCACTGCATTGATTGCAATTTCGTTTCACAGTTCACGTGTTTCACCCATGTTTCGTCACCAGTAACGATGCGATCGAGTAAAGAGTCACCATCCTTATGGTAAACGTCCAAAAAGTTCAACGCTGCAGCCATTCGCTGATTTTTGTGGTCCTCTGTCAAGATTTTTGGAATCCATCTTGCACAAAACTTGTGGTAACCAAGCTTTTCGCTGATGATTTCGTGCAACAAACTTCGCGAAATTTGTGGAAAACTCAAAGAAAGTTCCGTTATTGTGAACCTTCGATTTTCACGGACTTTAGCATCGACTTTTTCGACAAGTTCGGCAGTCACTATGCTGGGTCTCCCACTTCGATCTTCGTCGTGAACATTGGTTCGGCCATTTTTAAATCTGATGACCCACTGACGCACTCCACCTTCAGTGATAATGTTGTCCCCATACACTTCACAAAGCTGCCGATAGATTTCTATCGGTTTACAGTTTTTTGCAGTCAGAAACCTTATTACTGCACGCACCTCGCAGCTCGCGGGATTTTCAATTAACGCAGACATTTCAAACCGTCACAGTATCTGAACGGAGCACAGCACGAACCTCTCACTAGCACGGCTAGATGCCGACTGAGCTGCGCAACGCTCTGACCCCAAGATGGCCGCGCTAGCCCCGCCCCTAGCGGAAACAGACGAAAACGTAATCTACTCTCTGGATAGCCCTCGTATATACATATATTATATACATGCAACTAACCATGTACTCCAGCGTGTTAAAATTGGTGCCGGGGACATAGCTATATTAAGGGCTAGGACGCTGAACTGTGTTAATTGCATTTTTAACCAAACTTACAAAGTTACTATTTCATAAAAAATGATATAAAGGAACTTTCAATCACAGATTATTTAAAAATTACACATGAAAATGCCAAATAAATTCGTCAAAAGAAATAAAATGACCAGATAATGCATCTAAATATTAAAAAAATGATTTTATTATAAAACGTGGTAAAATGTATTTTTATGACCTATAGAAGCCATATTTATGTAACGTATTTGTTCCAGAATGCACTTATTTTCCATAAAGCATCCTCTATGACTACTCAGAAGAAAGATGACTTTCCATCAAAATCCGGGCCCTAGGTATCATGAATTACGAAATTTGTGTTGTTTAACGTTGGTTTAATATTTGTCCTTCATTAATCCCAGCTGTATACACATGCACTTCTTTCAAGTTAGTTTCTGTATCAGAAACAAGTGAATATACAAAGAGGGTGTGGAGCTTATGCTAGAACAATTGCTTTCTTCACTATTCTGTAATAGTACTATTTAAACAGTAGTAACTAGTGGAAATGTCAACCACTTCACATGCACAGCGCTGCTTGTCGCACCCTACTGGCAACAAACATTTTAATCAAACAAAACAACATTGTTGCAAATTAACTCTACAGACCTTATTTTGTTCGAAATGTCGAGCAGTGCTGACAAAAAGTTCACATTCATCGCAACTTGTTTTGTGTACCGAGTATTCCCAAAGCAATGTATCCTAGCTAATCAAACCTCCAACGTTAAGTCATATCGAACGATGAATGGAATGATGTTCAAATGAGTACAGGGTACATAGAGCTTAGAGTTACCAGACATTCATCTTTCAGGATAAGGGAAAACCTCCAACGTTAAGTCATATCGGACGATGAATGGAATGATGTTCAAATGAGTACAGGGTACATAGAGCTTAGAGTTACCAGACATTCATCTTTCAGGATAAGGGAAAACCTCCAACGTTAAGTCATATCGGACGATGAATGGAATGATGTTCAAATGAGTACAGGGTACATAGAGCTTAGAGTTACCAGACATTCATCTTTCAGGATAAGGGAAAACCTCCAACGTTAAGTCATATCGGACGATGAATGGAATGATGTTCAAATGAGTACAGGGTACATAGAGCTACCAGACATTCATCTTTCAGTATAAGAGAAAACCTCCAACGTTAAGTCATATCGGACGATGAATGAAATGATGTTCAAATGAGTACAGGGTACATAGAGCTTAGAGTTACCAGACATTCATCTTTCAGGATAAGGGAAAACCTCCAACGTTAAGTCATATCGAACGATGAATGGAATGATGTTCAAATGAGTACAGGGTACATAGAGCTTAGAGTTACCAGACATTCATCTTTCAGGATAAGGGAAAACCTCCAACGTTAAGTCATATCGGACGATGAATGGAATGATGTTCAAATGAGTACAGGGTACATAGAGCTACCAGACATTCATCTTTCAGTATAAGAGAAAACCTCCAACGTTAAGTCATATCGGACGATGAATGAAATGATGTTCAAATGAGTACAGGGTACATAGAGCTTAGAGTTACCAGACATTCATCTTTCAGGATAAGAGAAAACCTCCAACGTTAAGTCATATCAGACGATGAATGAAATGATGTACAAATGAGTACAGGGTACATAGAGCTTAGAGTTACCAGACATTCATCTTTCAGGATAAGAGAAAACCTCCAACGTTAAGTCATATCAGACGATGAATGAAATGATGTTCAAATGAGTACAGGATACATAGAGCTTAGAGTTAACAGACATTCATCTTTCAGGATAAGAGAAAACCTCCAACGTTAAATCATATCGGACGATGAATGAAATGATGTTCAAATGAGTACAGGGTACATAGAGCTTAGAGTTACCAGATATTCATCTTTCAGGATAAGAGAAAACCTCCAACGTTAAGTCATATCGGACGATGAATGGAATGATGTTTAAATGAGTACAGGGTACATAGAGCTTAGGGTTACCAGACATTCATCTTTCAGGATAAGAGAAAACCTCCAACGTTAAGTCATATCGGACGATGAATGGAATGATGTTTAAATGAGTACAGGATACATAGAGCTTAGAGTTACCAGACATTTATCTTTCAGGATAAGAGAAAACCTGCAACGTTAAGTCATATCGGACGATGAATGAAATGATGTTCCAATGAGTACAGGGTACATAGAGCTTAGAGTTACCAGACATTCATCTTTCAGGATAAAGGAAACCTCCAACGTTAAGTCATATCGGACGATGAATGAAATGATGTTCAAATAAGTACAGGGTACATAGAGCTTAGAGTTACCAGACATTCATCTTTCAGGATAAAGGAAACCTCCAACGTTAAGTCATATCGGACGATGAATGAAATGATGTTCCAATGAGTACAGGGTACATAGAGCATAGAGTTACCAGACATTCATCTTTCAGGATAAAGGAAACCTCCAACGTTAAGTCATATCGGACGATGAATGAAATGATGTTCAAATAAGTACAGGGTACATAGAGCTTAGAGTTACCAGACATTCATCTTTCAGGATAAAGGAAACCTCCAACGTTAAGTCATATCGGACGATGAATGAAATGATGTTCCAATGAGTACAGGGTACATAGAGCATAGAGTTACCAGACATTCATCTTTCAGGATAAAGGGAACCTCCAACGTTAAGTCATATCGGACGATGAATGAAATGATGTTCAAATCAGTACAGGGTACATAGGGCATAGAATTACCAGACATTCATCTTTCAGGATAAAGGAAACCTCCAACGTTAAGTCATATCGGACGATGAATGAAATGATGTTCAAATAAGTACAGGGTACATAGAGCTTAGAGTTACCAGACATTCATCTTTCAGGATAAGAGAAAACCTCCAACGTTAAGTCATATCAGACGATGAATGAAATGATGTTCAAATGAGTACAGGGTACATAGAGCTTAGAGTTACCAGATATTCATCTTTCAGGATAAGAGAAAACCTCCAATGTTAAGTCATATCGGACGATGATTGAAATGATGTTCAAATGAGTACAGGATACATAGAGCTTAGAGTTAACAGACATTCATCTTTCAGGATAAGAGAAAACCTCCAACGTTAAGTCATATCGGACGATGAATGAAATGATGATCAAATGAGTACAGGGTACATAGAGCTTAGAGTTACCAGATATTCATCTTTCAGGATAAGAGAAAACCTCCAACCTTAAGTCATATCGGACGATGAATGAAATGATGTTCCAATGAGTACAGGGTACATAGAGCATAGAGTTACCAGACATTCATCTTTCAGGATAAAGGAAACCTCCAACGTTAAGTCATATCGGACGATGAATGAAATGATGTTCAAATAAGTACAGGGTACATAGAGCTTAGAGTTACCAGACATTCATCTTTCAGGATAAGAGAAAACCTCCAACGTTAAGTCATATAGGACGATGAATGAAATGATGTTCAAATGAGTACAGGGTACATAGAGCTTAGAGTTACCAGACATTCATCTTTCAGGATAAGAGAAAACCTCCAACGTTAAGTCATATCGGACGATGAATGAAATGTTGTTCAAATGAGTACAGGGTACATAGAGCTTAGAGTTACCAGACATTTATCTTTCAGGATAAGAGAAAACCTCCAACGTTAAGTCATATCGGACGATGAATGAAATGATGTTCAAATGAGTACAGGGTACAGAGAGCTTAGAGTTATCAGACATTCATCTTTCAGGATAAGAGAAAACCTCCAACGTTAAATCATATCGGACGATGAATGAAATGATGTTCAAATGAGTACAGGGTACATAGAGCTTAGAGTTACCAGACATTCATCTTTCAGGATAAGAGAAAACCTCCAACGTTAAGTCATATCGGACGATGAATGAAATGATGTTCAAATGAGTACAGGGTACATAGAGCTTAGAGTTACCAGACATTTATCTTTCAGGATAAGAGAAAACCTCCAACGTTAAGTCATATCGGATGATGAATGAAATGATGTTCAAATGAGTACAGGGTACAGAGAGCTTAGAGTTACCAGACATTCATCTTTCAGGATAAGAGAAAACCTCCAACGTTAAGTCTAATCGGACGATGAATGAAATGATGTTCAAATGAGTACAGGGTACATAGAGCTTAGAGTTACCAGACATTCATCTTTCAGGATAAGAGAAAACCTCCAACGTTAAATCATATCGGACGATGAATGAAATGATGTTCAAATGAGTACAGGGTACATAGAGCTTAGAGTTACCAGACATTCATCTTTCAGGATAAGAGAAAACCTCCAACGTTAAGTCATATCGGACGATGAATGAAATGATTTTCAAATGAGTACAGGGTACATAGAGCTTAGAGTTACCAGACATTTATCTTTCAGGATAAGAGAAAACCTCCAACGTTAAGTCATATCGGATGATGAATGAAATGATGTTCAAATGAGTACAGGGTACAGAGAGCTTAGAGTTATCAGACATTCATCTTTCAGGATAAGAGAAAACCTCCAACGTTAAGTCATATCGGACGATGAATGAAATGATGTTCAAATGAGTACAGGGTACATAGAGCTTAGAGTTACCAGACATTCATCTTTCAGGATAAGAGAAAACCTCCAACGTTAAGTCATATCGGACGATGAATGAAATGATGTTCAAATGAGTACAGGGTACATAGAGCTTAGAGTTACCAGACATTTATCTTTCAGGATAAGAGAAAACCTCCAACGTTAAGTCATATCGGATGATGAATGAAATGATGTTCAAATGAGTACAGGGTACAGAGAGCTTAGAGTTACCAGACATTCATCTTTCAGGATAAGAGAAAACCTCCAACGTTAAGTCTAATCGGACGATGAATGAAATGATGTTCAAATGAGTACAGGGTACATAGAGCTTAGAGTTACCAGACATTCATCTTTCAGGATAAGAGAAAACCTCCAACGTTAAATCATATCGGACGATGAATGAAATGATGTTCAAATGAGTACAGGGTACATAGAGCTTAGAGTTACCAGACATTCATCTTTCAGGATAAGAGAAAACCTCCAAAGTTAAGTCATATCGGACGATGAATGAAATGATGTTCAAATGAGTACAGGGTACATAGAGGTTAGAGTTACCAGACATTCATCTTTCAGGATAAGAGAAAGCCGCCAACGTTAAGTCATATCGGACGATGAATGAAATGATGTTCAAATGAGTACAGGATACATAGAGCTTAGAGTTACCAGACATTCATCTTTCAGGATAAGAGAAAACCTCCAACGTTAAGTTATATCGGACGATGAATGAAATGATGTTCAAATGAGTACAGGGTACATAGAGCTTAGAGTTACCAGACATTCATCTTTCAGAATAAGAGAAAACCTCCAACGTTAAGTCATATCGGATGATGAATGAAATGATTATCAAATTGAGAACATGGTAGATAGAGTTTAGAGATAATATTAATTTTACAGGATAAGGGAAGTCGCAGTGAAGATATGTCACGCTGAACGAAATTCAAACTTGAAACCTTACAAATGTAGGCAGGCACGCTACCACCACAACACAGAGGCGGGCTGTATGGAACTTTTGTCAGAGGCTGTACGGTACATTTTATATGTATAGAAAAGTAAATCCTGACCTCTCTTTAATGTTGTTTTTTCTCCGCTTTTGCGGCACATTCATGAATAATAAATTAAGCTTTCTGTATGACTGTTGAGGAGAAAGAGAAAATAAATAAAAATTAAACCCTCTGGTATCCTTCTTTAAGTTTTTTTCTCCATTTCAGCGAAACAAAGTCTTAGGCAATTCCAGGAAGCCAGAGAAGAAAAACAAGTGCGTGGGAGTCTTTCCCCTCGGATAAAAGGAAGAAAAATTGTGAGAAATGCCTAAGATATTTTCTTATTTAGCTGGGAGTGCTAAATGTAGTTGCGGTAGAGCAAGGCAGTGGTATACATATACTTCAGATAGTTAGAGGAACTTAAACGTTTTAGGCAGTGGCGCGGCCGCCCCAAGAGTTTCAGGAAAATATAAGAATAACATAATATATTCCAATTTTCTGTGAATAAATTTTCAAAATGTATTGGCGAACATACTCGGCGCTAAAGACGACTTAACAACTGCTTACATTTGAGTGACCAATTCAGCAAACTGATTTAATACTTAAATAAGACCTGGTGACGAAAATGCTCAGTTTATTTTCGGGCAGCAAGTCAGGTGAACAGACAATGAGAAATCGACGTTTTGGAAGTATGCATCGCTCCCATCATAAGGATATTTATAAAATGTTATAACCACAAATGTATCACTGGATGTACGACGGCTGTTCAATAAAAATGATAACAAACTTCTTTTTCTGACAACGTACCTTTACTCATCCTCATAATTTTGATAGTCCTTCTCAAAATAGTCTCCCCTGAATACGATGCACTTGTCCCAGCGTTTCTGCCAGTCTTCAAAGACATGCTGAAAACAATTTTTGAGAGATCCTTCAAAATCACCACCACAGCCTTCACTACTGCTTCTGATGATTGATACTGCCTCCCACGGACACGTTTCTTCAAGTTAGGGAATAGAAAAAGTCACATGGGGCTAAATCCGGACTATAGGGAGGGTGAGGGATGCACTTCACGTTGATTTTTGCAAGATATTCAGCAACAACATTGGCAATATGCGGCCACGCATTATCGTGGTGCAGCATCCAGCCTTCTTCACGGAAATGTGGTCTTTTGCGCCTGATATGTACTTCCAATGTTTTCAGAACATCCCTATAGTATTGTCCAGTTACTGATGTGTGTGCAGGTACAACATGCTGATAAACCATTCCATGAATATCAAAGAATGAGATGACCATAACTTTCCCAGCAGAAACAACCACTTTTACTTTTTTGGGTGGTTGGTAATGAAGGATATTTCCACACTGAGCTTTGCTGTTTGATCTCAGGGTCAAAATGATGTAGCCAAGTTTCAGCAGCAGTGATTACGTTTGAAAGAAACTCCGGATCTTCCTCTAACATCAACTTTAACTGCATGCAGACCTGCATGCGAATGTCCTTTTGTTCGGGAATCAACAGTCTTGGAACCCATCGCGCACAAACACGTCTCATGTGTAATGCTTCTGTCACCAACGTGTGGGTGGCACCTAATGAAATGTTCAGTATTTCAGAAAATGATCTTAAGGTAATTCGTCGATCCTCTCTCATAATGGCAGCAGCAGCGATCATGTTTTCTTCCGTAAGAGCAGTAACTGGCACACCGGTTCAAACCTTTCTTTGAAATTTATTGTCTCCCCTCTTTAAACATTTTAAACCACCTTCGAGCTGTGCTGTAGGGAATAACAGACTCTCCATAGGCCTCCTGTAACATTGTATAGGCCTCAACTGAAGATACGCTGAGATGAAGGTCACTGAAGGGTAGCCTTAGTTCTTTGAATCACTATTCTCTCTTATTTTAATGCAAATTATTATTTGGAGTTTCCCTCGCTTTGAAAGTCACGCCTCGCTACTCGACCTACATGTGACTGTACAATAGAAAGAGTACTGAAGAGTTGTCTTAGTTCTTTCAGTCATTATTCTCTCTTATTTTAATGAACTTATTATTTGGAGCCCTTCTCGCTTTGATAGACAAACCTTGCCACTGATATCAGCACAAAATTTACCTGTATAACTGTAAATTCAGGAATTGTCATCATATGTAAATCATTTCAATATATACTGGTTTAAGCAGCACTTAAATGTGGATTGTACCAAAATGGCGTCCTAGTGCTAAATCAGCATTCCCACGCTACCAAAAGCCACGTGAAAATTTGTCAAGCAAAGCTAAGCATGATTTGGGTTTATTCTGGATTTAAAGATATTGATTTTTAATAAACGTGCAAAGAACTGCCATGGAAGCAAACGTCGAAAACAGCGTAACCTGGTACTCTAAGAATAAGTTAGTGCTGAGATTGCATGTTAATGACATAAATTATTAAAGCTTACTATATATCATATTGTATGAAAATATTATCTCAAATGTATTATATAGAACATTATATGGACGCTGTTTACATATGCAGCTACTATATCACGCAGTTCAATCAACAATGGAAGGTTTTTATAATTTTGAAAGAAAATAAACCGAGCTATACTTCTGTTATCACATTTATTGTGAACTTTGTATCTAAATATGAATCAAGATAATAAAAGAAGGACGATGAAGGGCAGAGTGCCTGAAGCAGCCAAGGGTAAAATAAATGCCTGTCTACTAAGCGGTACTTTCAAGCTGTCAGAGCAAATGTCTTTCTTCGTCTTTTGTTTACCATGTCATGCGAAACAAAAGCGACTCAAATTTTAGCTAAGTGAAAACTAGCATAGGCAACAAATTCTCAACTAATTTATGGCAACAAACAGTGTCAAGAATGCAAGTATGTCTTAAAAAACTTTCAATAATTATAAAATTTTAATAAAAGTTTGGTATTTGATGAAAATTCCTTATTTTTATTGATTTTCTATAACACTTACAATAAATCGAATTTCAAGAATGTTCAATTTGATAGTTTTCCGTGAACCACATTAGAAATCTTCAGTTTCCTTTTCCACTAAACGGCCCAATAAACACCAGCGCTATCGTTTCCAACAATTCAGCTACAGTTTAGAAAATGTCCGAGGGCTGTTCAATAAAGAATGATTATAATTTTTATGCTCATAATTTTTCGCACTAAAATTCAACCTTATTGTATTCTGTTAGCTTAATGTGAAACAAACACTCCGTAGTAGTTTCATTGTTGGTACTCCTGGTTCCCGCCTGTGAGAACCAGGCAAGTTCAGACATGTTCAGTATCACCTACCGCTGCAATAGAGGTAACATGCGGTTAAAGTTGATGTTAGAGGAAGATCCGGATTTTTTTTCAAACCTAATCACTGCTGATGAAACTTGGCTACATCATTTTGATCCTGAGAGCAAACAGCAAAGCTCCGTGTGGAAATCTCCTTCATCACCAACCCCCAAAAAAGCAAAAGTGGTTGCTTCTGCTTGGAAAGTTATGGTCATCTCATTCTTTGATATTCATGGAATGGTTTATCAGCATGTTGTACCTGCACACACATCAGTAACTGGACAATACTACAGAGATGTCCTGAAAATATTGCAAGTTCATATCAGGCGCAAAAGACCACATTTCCGTGAAGCAGGCTAGATGCTGCAGCACGATAATGCACGGCTGCATATTGCCAATGTTGTTGCTGAATATCTTGCAAAAATCAACGTGAAGTGCATCGTTCACCCTCCTTATAGTCCGGATTTAGCCCCATGTGACTTTTTTCTATTCCCTAACTTGAAGAAACGACTTCATGGGAGGCATTATCCATCATCAGAAGCAGTGGTGTAGGCTGCGGCGGTGATTTTGAAGGATCTATCAAAAAATGGTTTCTATTATGTCTTTGAAGACTGGCAGAAACGTTGGGACAAGTACATCGCATTCAGGGGAGACTATTTTGGGAACGACCATCACAATTATGAGGATGAGTATTGACTATTGAAAATCTCTCGTATAATTTTCTCCAGGTGATGTTACGTACATAATTATTATTATTTTTTCACCAATGGATACTGCCAAAGATTTGCTTTAATTAGTATGAAACCTTTGTTCTCCGGTGAAACAGTCTCCTGGCCGGCCTAGTGTGCCGTTTCAGGAAAGTTGTTGGCTGGATGTCGACTGTGCATACTTGCCGGAAGTATTCCCAAGCCGGATTGTGGACTGCTTCGGACTTCCGGTAGGAGGGATGCCGTTTTTGCCGGACTGCCGAGGAGCTAAATGGTTAGGATCTAGCCCTTTGCTAGAGTCGACCGACCTCTTTCACCTCTTACCTCATTCTTCCTTCCGGGGATGCCACACCTATTATCCTCCTCTAAAAGTGTGATAGGGACTTTGTGTTGATATGTGTATGTTAATTCTTTTTACTAAGTCACCATTAAGATTAACGGATATTCCCAGCACTTCTTGACCTTCCAAATACCTTGATTGTAAAAGTCTGCTGAATATGCTTTAACCAGTCTTCCTCTTAAAAATGACGTCATCTGTGTTGTCAAATCGGTGACCGCACAACGGATTCTTCATTTACGGGAAGAAGAAAAAGTCACTTGGTGCGAGATCGGGCGAATAAGGCGGACGCTGTAAGATCTCAAAGCCACATTCACTTGTTTCAATTGCAACTTAAGATGAATGAGCTGGTGCATTGCCCGACAGAAGACGAACACCTTTAGAGAGCATAACGCGTCGTTTCTTAATCAGAGATGCTCATAACTTGTCCAGAAGATTGCAGTAGTATCTGTCAACGATGGTTTGACCCTTGACTCCAAGACAGTCCCATAAAACTGAAAGCCTGACCTTTCCCGGCTGAATTTTGCACCTTTGTCTTTTTAGGAGGAGGGATACGACATTTTTCTATTCCATGCTCATAGTTTTTGTCTCTGGATCATAAAGATACATCTATGATTCCTCCATGGTTACCAGACGATCAAAAAATCATGTTAATCTTGTTCCAACAAAAATCAACATCTGTCTTGAAAGGTCACGCCGTGTTTGCTTTTCGAAAGGTGTTAGCAAACGTGGAACCCACCGTGAAGGCACCTTAGACATGTGCAGTTCGTCCACACACTACCATAACTAAGATGTGTCTCATTCATGATTATTTAGATCGATGCTCGTCTGTCTTCCAGTATTAAACACTCCACTTTCTTCACGGTGACAGCTGACGGTCTACCAGCTCTTGGCTCATCTGTCAGGGACATGTGGCCAGTTTGAAAATTCCTTTTCCACCTCACAATAGTGACATACGATGGGCAATCATTTCCATAAATAGCGTCACCTCATCATGGATCCCGGGAAGTTTTGCCCTTCAAATGCAGGAACTTGATCACACTACGAGCATCAATTTTCTCCATCTTACACCTCAGTCCCTTCTGACACTCGCTGTAAAGAAACAAAAGGACTCAAATCACTGAAACTACCAAAAATAAGTCCTGAGAGATCAATGATGACACTGACAAATTTTCCTCACTGTACCATAAAAACTAGCACGTGATAATTAAAACTTTGCTATGCTGTCTCGTCACCTAGTACACGTGCCGATTGCTATATGTAGTAAAAGGATTTGAAACTCTTATCTTCAGATGTTTTCTATTTGCACCAACAAATCTTGCTAATTTTGCAAATCTATCTTCATTTATTTAGGAATGTGTACTAAATTTTATTTGCATGAGACTTACAGGCTTCTAGCACGTTTAGATTTACTGCGTCCTTCAACACGTGGCAATGTTGTGCAACTCCATAATTTTTCACGAGAAACTTACACTCTTGAATTTAAGGGGCTGTAGGCATCCGTGTCTAGCTGCAAATAGCAGAATAGTTACGGCAAGTGTCAAAACTAACACCATGTGCTTGCTGATAACAACAGGACTGCTTTGCTGTACATTTAAATAATACAGCGAATGTAGAAGAACTGAACCTGTTAAGAATTTAATTTCTTAAAGCTGCAAAACGGAAATTTCTTCCTGGGACATCATAGTGCAAGGTAGAACTTTCACGGATATCAAAGGTGACGACAAATTACGTGGCGGTATTTCGAACCTCTGATATGCACCGCTAACCTCCGCTAATTACCGCATATTATGGATGCAATTCAAAGCATTTCATGCATTGACTCATTAAGCAAGCTCTCTCCTAGTTCAGAAAGTCATTTAACCTTCAGCATTGTAATAAAACGTTTTAAAGTCCATAGGAAACATCAAAATACAGCTCTGATACCTTCGTACATAATAACATAGCACCCACCTCATTAACGTGGTGGTAGCGTTCTACCTCACGTTAAAGAAATCCCCAGGTTCATTCTCGGTTGGCGTGAGTTATATGGATAAGATTCTCTCTTATCCTGAAAGATGAATGTCTGGTAACTCTAAGTTCTATGTACCCTGTACTCATTTGAACATCATTTCATTCATCGTCCGATACGACTTAACTTTGGAGGTTTCCCCTTATCCTGAAAGACGAATGTCTGATAACTCTAAGCTCTATGTACCCTGTACTCATTTGAACATCATTTCATTCATCGTCCGATATGACTTAACGTTGGGAGTTTTCTCTTATCCTTAAAGATGAATGTCTGGTAACTCTAAGCACTATGTATCCTGTACTCATTTAAACATCATTTCATTCATCGTCCGATATGACTTAACGTTGGGAGTTTTCTCTTATCCTTAAAGATGAATGTCTGGTAACTCTAAGCACTATGTATCCTGTACTCATTTAAACATCATTTCATTCATCGTCCGATATGACTTAACGTTGGGAGTTTTCTCTTATCCTTAAAGATGAATGTCTGGTAACTCTAAGCTCTATGTACTCTGTACTCATTTGAACATCATTTCATTCATCGTCCGATATGACTTAACGTTGGGAGTTTTCTCTTATCCTTAAAGATGAATGTCTGGTAACTCTAAGCTCTATGTATCCTGTACTCATTTAAACATCATTTCATTCATCGTCCGATATGACTTAACGTTGGGAGTTTTCTCTTATCCTTAAAGATGAATGTCTGGTAACTCTAAGCTTTATGTACCCTGTACTTATTTGCAAATCATTTCATTCATCGTCCGATATGACTTAACGTTGGAGGTTTTCTCTTATCCTGAAAGATGAATGTGTGATAACTCTAAGCTCTATGTATGCTGTACTCATTTGAACATCATTTCATTCATCGTCTGATGTGACTTAACGTTGTAGGTTTTCTCTTATCCAGAAAGATGAATGTCTGGTTACTCTAAGCTCTATATACCCTGTACTCATTTGAACATCATTTCATTCATCGTCCGACATGACTTAACGTTGGAGGTTTTCTCTTATCCTGAAAGATGAATGTCTGATAACTCTAAGCTCTATGTACCCTGTACTCATTTGAACATCATTTCATTCATCGTCCGATATGACTTAACGTTAGAGGTTTTCCCTTATCCTGAAAGACGAATGTCTGATAACTCTAAGCTCTATGTACCCTGTACTCATTTGAACATCATTTCATTCATCGTCCGATATGACTTAACGTTGGAGGTTTTCTCTTATCCTAAAGGATGAATGTCTGGTAGCTCTAAGCTCTATGCACCCTGTACTCATTTGAACATCATTTCATTTATCGTCCGATATGACTTAACGTTGGAGGTTTTCCCTTATCCTGAAAGATGGTCTGGTAACTCTAAGCTCTATGTACCGTGTATTCATTTGAACATCATTTCATTCATCGTCCGATATGACTTAACGTTGGAGGTTTTCTCTTATCCTAAAAGATGAATGTCTGGTAGCTCTAAGCTCTATGTACCCTGTACTCATTTGAACATCATTTCATTCATCGTCCGATATGACTTAACGTTGGAGGTTTCCCCTTATACTGAAAGACTAATGTCTGGTAACTTTAAGCTCTATGTAGCCTGTACTCATTTGAACATCACTTCATTCATCGTCCGATATGACTAAACGTTGGAGGTTTTCCCTTATCCTGAAAGACGAATGCCTGATAACTCTAAGCTCTATGTACCCTGTACTCATTTGATCATCATGTCATTCGTCGTCCGATATGACTTAACGTTGGAGGTTTGATCTTATCCTGAAAGATGAATGTCTGGTAACTCTAAGCTCTATGTACCCTGTACACATTTGAACATCATTTCATTCATCGTCCGATATGTCATAACGTTGGAGGTTTTATCTTATCCTGAAAGATGAATGTCTGGTAACTCTAAGCTCTATGTACCCTGTACTCATTTGAACATCATTTCATTCATCGTCCGATATGACTTAACGTTGGAGGTTTTATCTTATCCTGAAAGATGAATGTGTGATAACTCTAAGCTCTATGTATCCTGTACTCATTTGTACATCATTTCATTCATCGTCTGATGTGACTTAACGTTGTAGGTTTTCTCTTATCCAGAAAGATGAATGTCTGGTTACTCTAAGCTCTATATACCCTGTACTCATTTGAACATCATTTCATTCATCGTCCGATATGACTTAACGTTGGAGGTTTTCTCTTATCCTGAAAGATGAATGTCTGATAACTCTAAGCTCTATGTACCCTGTACTCATTTGAACATCATTTCATTCATCGTCCGATATGACTTAACGTTAGAGGTTTTCCCTTATCCTGAAAGACGAATGTCTGATAACTCTAAGCTCTATGTACCCTGTACTCATTTGAACATCATTTCATTCATCGTCCGATATGACTTAACGTTGGAGGTTTTCTCTTATCCTAAAGGATGAATGTCTGGTAGCTCTAAGCTCTATGCACCCTGTACTCATTGGAACATCATTTCATTTGTCGTCCGATATGACTTAACGTTGGAGGTTTTCCCTTATCCTGAAAGATGGTCTGGTAACTCTAAGCTCTATGTACCCTGTACTCATTTGAACATCATTTCATTCATCGTCCGATATGACAACGTTGGAGGTTTTCTCTTATCCTAAAGGATGAATGTCTGGTAGCTCTAAGCTCTATGTACCCTGTACTCATTTGAACATCATTTCATTCATCGTCCGATATGACTTAACGTTGGAGGTTTCCCCTTATACTGAAAGACTATTGTCTGGTAACTTTAAGCTCTATGTAGCCTGTACTCATTTGAACATCACTTCATTCATCGTCCGATATGACTTAACGTTGGAGGTTTTATCTTATCCTGAAAGATGAATGTCTGGTAACTCTAAGCTCTATGTACCCTGTACTCATTTGAGCAATATGTCATTCATCGTCCGATATGACTTAACGTTGAGGGTTTTCCCTTATCCTGGAAGCTACGGACTCTGGTCTGAAATGTGGCTGGATGCACTCCGTTTTAGTATTAGGGGAAAACACCAGAAATACCTTTTCCAGATAACTTATGTTGACTGAGATCGAACTCGTGACTTGTTGAACATGAGGCAGACACGGTACAGATGCAGGTGGGATACCTTACTGTACATTTTCCCACACTACTTATATATTTGAGTATACACTTAACCACATATTGTGATGTTGCTATTGCGTCTCTCCACCAGCTTATTCGGAAAGGAATCTCTTTCTGCTGACTTAGTTTAAAAGTCAAATGAAATAATGTCTCGGTACATGAAGCTACCGTTTAATGGAAAACCTGTTAACAAATTCTCACTCGTGCTGCTTTAACGTGATAACGTAGCTTAAGGAAATTGAAGTGACCTTATTCCTTTGCATGTATCGGTACGGTTTACCATGTAAATTGGTTGCCGGGCGACGACACGCTGTTGGTCTCGACATGTCTGTCTGATGAGGGTCGGATATGCATGCGTGGTACGCCTCAATCCGGGATTACACACAAAATCACTGCTTTACACTGAACTAATTGTTACATCCAGTGATTGTCCGTGGAATGGTCGTTTATCACTTTCGCCAAAACACTTTTGTACAAATAATGATAACAGAAATAGAGAGTATTAATTAAAGGGCATGAAGCAGTTACAAAAAAAAAGATAATAAGAAAGAAACACTACTTTAAAAACTATAAGAAACCTTGGATTTAAGATTCGCGTCATGCAGATGTAAGCGCTTACTCCAATCCAAAAATAAAGTATGCATTTCGAAACTAATTTTAATTAATTAAGTCGTATCGGACGATGAATGAAATGATGTTAAAATAACTACAGGGTACATAGAGCTTAGAGATAAGAGAAAACCTCAAAACGTTAAGTCATATCGGACGATGAATGAAAAGATGTTCAAATGAGTACAGGGTACATAGAGCTTAGAGTTACCAGACATTCATCTTTCAGGATAAGAGAAAACCTCCAACGTTAAGTCATATCGGACGATGAATGAAATGATGTTCAAATGAGTACAGGGTACACAGAGCTTAGAGTTACCAGACATTCATCTTTCAGGATAAGAGAAAATCTCCAACGTTAAGTCATATCGGACGATGCATGAAATGATGTTCAAATGAGTACAGGGTACATAGAGCTTAGAGTTACCAGACATTCATCTTTCAGGATAAGAGAAAATCTCCAACGTTAAGTCATATCGGACGATGAATGAAATGATGTTCAAATGAGTACAGGGCACATAAAGCTTAGAGTTACCAGACATTGATATTTCAGGATAAGATAAAATCTCCAACGTTAAGTCATATCGGACGATGAATGAAATGATGTTCAAATGAGTACAGGGTACATAGAGCTTAGAGTTACCAGACATTCATCTTTCAGGATAAGAGAAAACCTTCAACGTTAAGTCATATCGGACGATGAATGAAATGATGTTCAAATGAGTACAGGGTACATAGAGCTTAGAGTTACCAGACATTGATATTTCAGGATAAGATAAAATCTCCAACGTTAAGTCATATCGGACGATGAATGAAATGATGTTCAAATGAGTACAGGGTACATAGAGCTTAGAGTTACAAGACATTGATATTTCAGGATAAGAGAAAGCCTCCAACGTTAAGTCATATCGGACGATGAATGAAATGATGTTCAAATGAGTACAGGGTACATAGAGCTTAGAGTTACAAGACATTGATATTTCAGGATAAGAGAAAGCCTCCAACGTTAAGTCATATCGGACGATGAATGAAATGATGTTCAAATGAGTACAGGGTACATAGAGCTTAGAGTTACAAGACATTGATATTTCAGGATAAGAGAAAGCCTCCAACGTTAAGTCATATCGGACGATGAATGAAATGATGTTCAAATGAGTACAGGGTACATAGAGCTTAGAGTTACAAGACATTGATATTTCAGGATAAGAGAAAGCCTCCAACGTTAAGTCATATCGGACGATGAATGAAATGATGTTCAAATGAGTACAGGGTACATAGAGCTTAGAGTTACAAGACATTGATATTTCAGGATAAGAGAAAGCCTCCAACGTTAAGTCATATCGGACGATGAATGAAATGATGTTCAAATGAGTACAGGGTACATAGAGCTTAGAGTTACAAGACATTGATATTTCAGGATAAGAGAAAGCCTCCAACGTTAAGTCATATCGGACGATGAATGAAATGATGTTCAAATGAGTACAGGGTACATAGAGCTTAGAGTTACAAGACATTCATCTTTCAGGATAAGGGAAAACCTCCAACGTTAAGTCATATCGGACGATGAATGAAATGATGTTCAAATGAGTACAGGGTACATAGAGCTTAGAGTTACAAGACATTCATCTTTCAGGATAAGGGAAAACCTCCAACGTTAATTCATATCGGACGATGAATGAAATGATGTTCAAATGAGTACAGGGTACATAGAGCTTAGAGTTACAAGACATTGATATTTCAGGATAAGAGAAAGCCTCCAACGTTAAGTCATATCGGACGATGAATGAAATGATGTTCAAATGAGTACAGGGTACATAGAGCTTAGAGTTACAAGACATTCATCTTTCAGGATAAGGGAAAACCTCCAACGTTAAGTCATATCGGACGATGAATGAAATGATGTTCAAATGAGTACAGGGTACATAGAGCTTAGAGTTACAAGACATTCATCTTTCAGGATAAGGGAAAACCTCCAAAGTTAGATCATCTCCGACGACGATTACTAGTTCATTTGCATTTACCACTACATTTCCATCCCACGGGCTCCACATCGTGACACACAACGAATTTCTACACGTAATGAAACAGATCAACTGGAAATTGTAACTTTGGCAACTGAGACTCCACGCGGAGTAAACATGCGACTGTCAGTTCCAGAAAATCAGGGTTGCTATTGGTCCTCAACGTCAGTGTTCCATTTCTGAAGTGTGGAGATAGATTCATGACGGTCATTAGTGGGCGGGAGGGTCAGGTTCCTTTGAGTCCGAAGTGCACACCCGTTGACTAAACAGACTTAACTGTCATGGTTACTTTGTTCGGCCGCCATTTGTTTGCTTCGCCTCATCCTTCCTCCCTGGGATGCCCCACTTGGAGGCATAAGAACAATAAAGTGCGTAGTGTTTAACACCCACTTTTACTACATATGGCACCACAGGCGGTGAAAATTAAGCTCAGAGGTTCTACTCCCATTAGTCCTGGACCCGTAGGACCAAGAACCCGGGCCTCCTTCTACCCGGGAGCGATGGAGACTCCGGGGCTCTTTCCATAGTGCAATATCTGGAAATATTGCAATATCTGCTCTGTAGGCTAGTACCCGGGACTATTCAGGTAACACTCTACCCCTTCCGGGCGGCCGTAGCCTGGTGATCTAGCACACCTTCTACTAGCTCTGTAGGTTAGTACCCGGTACTATTCAGGTAACACTCTACCCCTTCCGGGCGGCCGTAGCCTGGTGATCTAGCACATCTTCTACTAGCTCTGTAGGCTAGTACCCGGGACTTATTAGGCAACCCTCTACCTCCTCCGGGCGGCCGTAGCCTGGTGATCTAGCACACCTTCTACTAGCTCTGTAGGTTAGTACCTGGGACTATTCAGGTAACACTCTACCCCTTCCGGGCGGCCGTAGCCTGGTGATCTAGCACACCTTCTACTAGCTCTGTAGGTTAGTACCCGGGACTATTCAGGTAACACTCTACCCCTTCCGGGCGGCCGTAGCCTGGTGATCTAGCACACCTTCTACTAGCTCTGTAGGCTAGTACCCGGGACTATTCAGGTAACACTCTACCCCTTCCGGGCGGCCGTAGCCTGGTGATCTAGCACACCTTCTACTAGCTCTGTAGGTTAGTACCCGGTACTATTCAGGTAACACTCTACCCCTTCCGGGCGGCCGTAGCCTGGTGATCTAGCACACCTTCTACTAGCTCTGTAGGTTAGTACCCGGTACTATTCAGGTAACACTCTACCCCTTCCGGGCGGCCGTAGCCTGGTGATCTAGCACACCTTCTACTAGCTCTGTAGGTTAGTACCGGGTACTATTCAGGTAACACTCTACCCCTTCCGGGCGGCCGTAGCCTGGTGATCTAGCACACCTTCTACTAGCTCTGTAGGCTAGTACCCGGGACTATTCAGGTAACACTCTACCCCTTCCGGGCGGCCGTAGCCTGGTGATCTAGCACACCTTCTACTAGCTCTACAGGCTAGTACTCGCGACTATTCAGGTAACACTCTACCCCCTCCGGGCGGCCGTAGCCTGGTGATCTAGGACACCTTCTACTAGCTCTGTAGGCCAGTACCCGGGACTATTCAGGTAACACTCTACCCCTTCCGGGCGGCCGTAGCCTGGTGATATAGCACACCTTCTACTAGCTCTGCAGGCTAGTACTCGCGACTATTCAGGTAACCCTCTAACCCCTCCGGGCGGCCGTAGCCTGGTGATCTAGCACACCTTCTACTAGCTCTGCAGGCTAGTACTCGGGATTATTCAGGTAACACTCTACCCCCTCCGGGCGGCCGTAGCCTGGTGATCTAGCACACCTTCTACTAGCTCTGCAGGTTAGTACCCGGGACTATTCAGGTAACACTCTACCCCCTCCGGGCGGCCGTAGCCTGGTGATCTAGCACACCTTCTACTAGCTCTGCAGGCTAGTACTCGCGACTATTCAGGTAACCCTCTAACCCCTCCGGGCGGCCGTAGCCTGGTGATATAGCACACCTTCTACTAGCTCTGTAGGTCAGTACCCGGGACTATTCAGGCAACCCTCTACCTCCTCCGGGCGGCCGTAGCCTGGTCATCTAGCACACCTTCTACTAGCTCTGTAGGCTAGTACCCGGGACTATTCAGGCAACCCTCTACCATCTCCGGGTGGCCATAGCCTGGTGATCTAGCACACCTTCTACTAGCTCTGTAGGCAAGTACCCGGGACTATTCAGGCAACCCTCTACCTCCTCCGGGCGGCCGTAGTCTGGTGATCTAGCACACCTTCTACTAGCTCTGCAGGCTAGTACCCGGGACTATTCAGGCAACCCTCTACCTCCTCCGGGCGGCCGTAGCCTGGTGATCTAGCACACCTTCTACTAGCTCTGTAGGCTAGTATCCGGGACTATTCAGGCAACCCTCTACCCCCTCCGGGCGGCCGTAGCCTGGTGATATAGCACACCTTCTACTAGCTCTACAGGCTAGTACCCGGGACTTATTAGGCAACCCTCTACCTCCTCCGGGCGGCAGTAGCCTGGTGATGTAGCACACCTTCTACTAGCTCTGTAGGCTAGTACCCGGGACTATTCAGGTAACCCTGTACCCCCTCCGGGCGGCCGTAGCCTGGTGATATAGCACACCTTCTACTAGCTCTACAGGCTAGTACCCGGGACTTATTAGGCAACCCTCTACCCCCTCCGGGCGGCAGTAGCCTGGTGATGTAGCACACCTTCTACTAGCTCTGTAGGCTAGTACCCGAGACTATTCAGGTAACCCTGTACCCCCTCCGGGCGGCCGTAGCCTGGTGATATAGCACACCTTCTACTAGCTCAGCAGGTTAGTACTCGGGACTATTCAGGTAACACTCTACCCCCTCCGGGCGGCCGTAGCCTGGTGATCTAGCACACCTTCTACTAGCTCTGCAGGTTAGTACCCGGGACTATTCAGGTAACACTCTACCCCCTCCGGGCGGCCGTAGCCTGGTGATCTAGCACACCTTCTACTAGCTCTGCAGGCTAGTACTCGCGACTATTCAGGTAACCCTCTAACCCCTCCGGGCGGCCGTAGCCTGGTGATCTAGCACACCTTCTACTAGCTCTACAGGCTAGTACCCGGGACTATTCAGGCAACCCTCTACCTCCTCCGGGCGGCCGTAGCCTGGTGATATAGCACACCTTCTACTAGCTCTGTAGGTCAGTACCCGGGACTATTCAGGCAACCCTCTACCTCCTCCGGGCGGCCGTAGCCTGGTCATCTAGCACACCTTCTACTAGCTCTGTAGGCTAGTACCCGGGACTATTCAGGCAACCCTCTACCATCTCCGGGTGGCCATAGCCTGGTGAACTAGCACACCTTCTACTAGCTCTGTAGGCCAGTACCCGGGACTATTCAGGCAACCCTCTACCTCCTCCGGGCGGCCGTAGCCTGGTGATCTAGCACACCTTCTACTAGCTCTGTAGGCTAGTACCCGGGACTATTCAGGTAACACTCTACCTCCTCCGGGCGGCCGTAGCCTGGTGATCTAGCACACCTTCTACTAGCTCTGTAGGCTAGTATCCGGGACTATTCAGGCAACCCTCTACCCCCTCCGGGCGGCCGTAGCCTGGTGATATAGCACACCTTCTACTAGCTCTACAGGCTAGTACCCGGGACTTATTAGGCAACCCTCTACCTCCTCCGGGCGGCAGTAGCCTGGTGATGTAGCACACCTTCTACTAGCTCTGTAGGCTAGTACCCGGGACTATTCAGGTAACCCTGTACCCCCTCCGGGCGGCCGTAGCATGGTGATATAGCACACCTTCTACTAGCTCTACAGGCTAGTACCCGGGACTTATTAGGCAACCCTCTACCCCCTCCGGGCGGCAGTAGCCTGGTGATGTAGCACACCTTCTACTAGCTCTGTAGGCTAGTACCCGGGACTATTCAGGTAACCCTGTACCCCCTCCGGGCGGCCGTAGCCTGGTGATATAGCACACCTTCTACTAGCTCTGCAGGCTAGTACCCGGGACTATTCAGGTAACCCTGTACCTCCTCCGGGCGGCCGTAGCCTGGTGATATAGCACACCTTCTACTAGCTCTGCAGGCTAGTACCCGGGACTATTCAGGTAACCCTGTACCTCCTCCGGGCGGCCGTAGCCTGGTGATATAGCACACCTTCTACTAGCTCTACAGGCTAGTACCCGGGACTATTCAGGTAACCCTCTACCCCCTCCGGGCGGCCGTAGCCTGGTGATATAGCACACCTTCTACTAGCTCTGTAGGCTAGTACCCGGGACTATTCAGGCAACCCTCTACCCCCTCCGGGCGGCCGTAGCCTGGTGATCTAGCACACCTTCTACTAGCTCTACAGGCTAGTACCCGGGACTATTCAGGTAACCCTGTACCCCCTCCGGGCAGCCGTAGCCTGGTGATATAGCACACCTTCTACTAGCTCTGTGGGCTAGTACCGGGACTATTCAGGCAACCCTCTACCCCCTCTGGGCGGCCGTAGCCTGGTGATCTAGAACACCATCTACTAGCTCTACAGGCTAGTACCCGGGACTATTCAGGTAACCCTGTACCCCTCCGGGCGGCCGTAGCCTGGTGATATAGCACACCTTCTACTAGCTCTACAGGCTAGTACCCGGGACTATTCAGGTAACCCTGTACCCCCTCCGGGCGGCCGTAGCCTGGTGATATAGCACACCTTCTACTAGCTCTACAGGCTAGTACCCGGGACTATTCAGGTAACCCTGTACCCCTCCGGGCGGAAGTAGCCTGGTGATATAGCACACATTCTACTAGCTCTACAGGCTAGTACCCGGGACTTATTAGGCAACCCTCTACCTCCTCCGGGCGGCAGTAGCCTGGTGATGTAGCACACCTTCTACTAGCTCTGTAGGCTAGTACCCGGGACTATTCAGGTAACCCTGTACCCCCTCCGGGCGGCCGTAGCCTGGTGATAGAGCACACCTTCTACTAGCTCTGTAGGTCAGTACCCGGGACTATTCAGGCAACCCTCTACCTCCTCCGGGCGGCCGTAGCCTGGTCATCTAGCACACCTTCTACTAGCTCTGTAGGCTAGTACCCGGGACTATTCAGGCAACCCTCTACCATCTCCGGGTGGCCATAGCCTGGTGAACTAGCACACCTTCTACTAGCTCTGTAGGCCAGTACCCGGGACTATTCAGGCAACCCTCTACCTCCTCCGGGCGGCCGTAGCCTGGTGATCTAGCACACCTTCTACTAGCTCTGTAGGCTAGTACCCGGGACTATTCAGGTAACACTCTACCTCCTCCGGGCGGCCGTAGCCTGGTGATCTAGCACACCTTCTACTAGCTCTGTAGGCTAGTATCCGGGACTATTCAGGCAACCCTCTACCCCCTCCGGGCGGCCGTAGCCTGGTGATATAGCACACCTTCTACTAGCTCTACAGGCTAGTACCCGGGACTTATTAGGCAACCCTCTACCTCCTCCGGGCGGCAGTAGCCTGGTGATGTAGCACACCTTCTACTAGCTCTGTAGGCTAGTACCCGGGACTATTCAGGTAACCCTGTACCCCCTCCGGGCGGCCGTAGCATGGTGATATAGCACACCTTCTACTAGCTCTACAGGCTAGTACCCGGGACTTATTAGGCAACCCTCTACCCCCTCCGGGCGGCAGTAGCCTGGTGATGTAGCACACCTTCTACTAGCTCTGTAGGCTAGTACCCGGGACTATTCAGGTAACCCTGTACCCCCTCCGGGCGGCCGTAGCCTGGTGATATAGCACACCTTCTACTAGCTCTGCAGGCTAGTACCCGGGACTATTCAGGTAACCCTGTACCTCCTCCGGGCGGCCGTAGCCTGGTGATATAGCACACCTTCTACTAGCTCTGCAGGCTAGTACCCGGGACTATTCAGGTAACCCTGTACCTCCTCCGGGCGGCCGTAGCCTGGTGATATAGCACACCTTCTACTAGCTCTACAGGCTAGTACCCGGGACTATTCAGGTAACCCTCTACCCCCTCCGGGCGGCCGTAGCCTGGTGATATAGCACACCTTCTACTAGCTCTGTAGGCTAGTACCCGGGACTATTCAGGCAACCCTCTACCCCCTCCGGGCGGCCGTAGCCTGGTGATCTAGCACACCTTCTACTAGCTCTACAGGCTAGTACCCGGGACTATTCAGGTAACCCTGTACCCCCTCCGGGCAGCCGTAGCCTGGTGATATAGCACACCTTCTACTAGCTCTGTGGGCTAGTACCGGGACTATTCAGGCAACCCTCTACCCCCTCTGGGCGGCCGTAGCCTGGTGATCTAGAACACCATCTACTAGCTCTACAGGCTAGTACCCGGGACTATTCAGGTAACCCTGTACCCCTCCGGGCGGCCGTAGCCTGGTGATATAGCACACCTTCTACTAGCTCTACAGGCTAGTACCCGGGACTATTCAGGTAACCCTGTACCCCCTCCGGGCGGCCGTAGCCTGGTGATATAGCACACCTTCTACTAGCTCTACAGGCTAGTACCCGGGACTATTCAGGTAACCCTGTACCCCTCCGGGCGGAAGTAGCCTGGTGATATAGCACACATTCTACTAGCTCTACAGGCTAGTACCCGGGACTTATTAGGCAACCCTCTACCTCCTCCGGGCGGCAGTAGCCTGGTGATGTAGCACACCTTCTACTAGCTCTGTAGGCTAGTACCCGGGACTATTCAGGTAACCCTGTACCCCCTCCGGGCGGCCGTAGCCTGGTGATAGAGCACACCTTCTACTAGCTCTACAGGCTAGTACCCGGGACTTATTAGGCAACCCTCTACCCCCTCCGGGCGGCAGTAGCCTGGTGATGTAGCACACCTTCTACTAGCTCTGTAGGCTAGTACCCGGGACTATTCAGGTAACCCTGTACCCCCTCCGGGCGGCCGTAGCCTGGTGATATAGCACACCTTCTACTAGCTCTGCAGGCTAGTACCCGGGACTATTCAGGTAACCCTGTACCTCCTCCGGGCGGCCGTAACCTGGTGATATAGCACACCTTCTACTAGCTCTGCAGGCTAAGACCCGGGACTATTCAGGTAACCCTGTACCCCCTCCGGGCGGCCGTAGCCTGGTGATCTAGCACACCTTCTACTAGCTCTACAGGCTAGTACCCGGGACTATTCAGGTAACCCTGTACCCCCTCCGGGCAGCCGTAGCCTGGTGATATAGCACACCTTCTACTAGCTCTGTGGGCTAGTACCGGGACTATTCAGGCAACCCTCTACCCCCTCTGGGCGGCCGTAGCCTGGTGATCTAGAACACCTTCTACTAGCTCTACAGGCTAGTACCCGGGACTATTCAGGTAACCCTGTACCCCTCCGGGCGGCCGTAGCCTGGTGATATAGCACACCTTCTACTAGCTCTACAGGCTAGTACCCGGGACTATTCAGGTAACCCTGTACCCCCTCCGGGCGGCCGTAGCCTGGTGATATAGCACACCTTCTACTAGCTCTACAGGCTAGTACCCGGGACTATTCAGGTAACCCTGTACCCCTCCGGGCAGAAGTAGCCTGGTGATATAGCACACATTCTACTAGCTCTACAGGCTAGTACCCGGGACTTATTAGGCAACCCTCTACCTCCTCCGGGCGGCTGTAGCCTGGTGATCTAGCACACCTTCTACTAGCTCTGCAGGCTAGTACCCGGAACTTATTAGGCAACCCTCTACCCCCTCCGGGCGGCCGTAGCCTGGTGATCTAGCACACCTTCTACAAGCTCTGCAGGCTAGTACCCGGGACTTATGAGGCAACCCTCTACCTCCTCCGGGCGGCCGTAGCCTGGTGATCTAGCACACCTTCTACTAGCTCTGCAGGCTAGTACCCGGGACTTATTAGGCAACCTTCTACCCCCTCCGGGCGGCCGTAGCCTGGTGATATAGCACACCTTCTACTAGCTCTACAGGCTAGTACCCGGGACTATTCAGGTAACCCTGTACCCCCTCCGGGCGGCCGTAGCCTGGTGATATAGCACACCTTCTACTAGATCTGTAGGCTAGTACCAAGGACTTTTCAGGCAACCCTCTACCCCCTCCGGGCGGCCGTAGCCTGGTGATCTAGCACACCTTCTACTAGCTCTACAGGCTAGTGCCCGGGACTATTCAGGCAACCCTCTACCCCCTCCGGGCGGCCGTAGCCTGGTGACCTAGCACACTTTCTACTAGCTCTGCAGGCTAGTGCCCGGGACTTATTAGGCTACCCTCTACCCTCTCCGGGCGGCCGTAGCCTGGTGATCTAGCACACCTTCTACTAGCTCTACAGGCTAGTGCCCGGGACTATTCAGGCAACCCTCTACCCCCTCCGGGCGGCCGTAGCCTGGTGACCTAGCACACCTTCTACTAGCTCTGCAGGCTAGTGCCCGGGACTTATTAGGCAACCCTCTACCCCCTCCGGGCGGCCGTAGCCTGGTGATCTAGCACACCTTCTACTAGCTCTGCAGGCTAGTACCCGGGACTATTCAGGTAACCCTCTACCCCCTCCGGGCGGCCGTAGCCTGGTGACCTAGCACACCTTCTACTAGCTCTGCAGGCTAGTGCCTGGGACTTATTAGGCAACCCTCTACCCCCTCCGGGCGGCCGTAGCCTGGTGATCTAGCACACCTTCTACTAGCTCTGCAGGCTAGTACCCGGGACTATTCAGGTAACCCTCTACCCCGTCCGGGCGGCCGTAGCCTGGCCGGAAGTACCCATTTACCCGTGGGTGTCGGGAACACAGTGCTCCGTCGAGTCCAACGCAATCCGTACAACTCCCCTACGGGAGGGGCTCGGCATGTTCAGCCCGAGGTTCCTCTAGTAACGTCAGAGGTACCACAGGTGCTAAGGGTCCGCTGCGCCCGCACTTCGGCAGCTGAAGGAGACGGATCCCCTCCCCTACTGATGATACATGAAATGAAGATGGAGCACCGATGGAATGTGAGGGTGGGGGAGACCGGAGGTCCCGGAGAAAACCCGCCCCAGCGCCGTGTTGTCCACCACATATCTCACTTTGTGGTCGCATGGGATCGAAGCCGGGCCGCGTTGGTGAGAGCCAAGCAGTCTAACCACTGAGCCACGGCGCGGGCCATAAGAACAATAGGCCCAGCATGGTGACCTATGTACCAAATCCCTTCCGAAGTGATATCCTTATCTTAATTCACCTTAACTCATATCGGATGATGAGTGAAATGATGTTCAAATGAGCCAAGGGTCCATAGAGCTGAGGTTTTCCTACGTTGATCTTTCAAAGTAATTGAAAACCTCGGATAAAGCCTTATCCAAATAACGCACCGTACCCGAGATCCGAAATCAGGAGCCCTTGAACGGACACAAATGCCCTACCACCTAAGCTAAAGAGGCGGGCTTTGAAGCACCTCTAGTGAAAGGGTTTCAGTCAGCCAATAAGCTACGTAAATAACATTGGAACATTTTTCTGCCTCCATAAAATGGTTAGATGATGACGTAGTAAGTCAACATAAAGAGAGCTAAATGTTTCCCAGTTGGTTGCCCAACTCGCACACAATTACAGCAACAAAACCTCCTGTTCTGCTACCCTACATTTAGAAGTGTTCTATATTTACTTTTAGAAGGTTAGTATATTTATTTCCGATAGCAAGGCTAGGTTTTTGCCACATTCACCTATAGGAACCGCTTATTCCAGTGGAATGCTGGACCATTGCAATATAACATCTTATTGATTAAGCTATCCTCGACCATTAATGATATCGTTTCTTGGTCGAGTAATAAAAGGCCTAGCCGAGAGCCTAAATCAGTAGGCCCTCGTTTACTCGGTTCAACTGGGATCAGGGCCAATCCGAGTTAAAGAAATACCGGCTTGTCCAGAGAATGATGGGAAAATGATAAAAAATTTGTAAAGCTCCACCGAAATATTTACGCGGAAAACATAACCACACAATGTCATAGCCGGGATCTGAACCACGGATCCTCTAGTTGCCGTCCAGCCCCTCTAACCATTGAGCTACTATGGCCAACGTGCCGACATGACATTAAATTCTCCAATTGACTCGTGTTTTTCCCAGTAAACCATTAGGAGTTCCCACAAACACATGAGACAACTACCTTAATGACGACTTACTATGCTGTAAGTACTTAAAGGCCCGGGCTTTGTAGTAAACCACAAGGAGTTCCCATAAACACATGAGACAACTACATTAATGACGAATTACTATGCTGTAAGTACTTTAAGACCCGGACTTTATAGTAAACCACTAGGAATTCTCATAAACACATGAGACAACTACCTTAATGACGACTTACTATGCTGTAAGTACTTTAAGACCCGGACTTTATAGTAAACCACTAGGAGTTCTCATAAACACATGAGACAACTACCTTAATGACGACTTACTATGCTGTAAGTACTTTAAGGTCCGGGCTTTATAGTAAACCACTAGGAGTTCTCATAAACACAAGAGACAACTACATTAATGACGACTTACTATGCTGTAAGTACTTTAAGACCCGGGCTTTATAGTAAACCACTAGGAGTTCTCATAAACACAACAGACAACTACATTAATGACGACTTACTATGCTGTAAGTACTTTAAGACCCGGGCTTTATAGTAAACCACTAGGAGTTCTCATAAACACATGAGACAACTACCTTAATGACGACTTACTATGCTGTAAGTACTTTAAGACCCGGGCTTTATAGTAAACCACTAGGAGTTCTCATAAACACATGAGACAACTACCTTAATGACGACTTACTATGCTGTAAGTACTTTAAGGCCCGGGCTTTATAGTTAACCACTAGGAGTTCTCATAAACACATGAGACAACTACCTTAATGACGACTTACTATGCTGTAAGTACTTTAAGGCCCGGGCTTTATAGTAAACCACTAGGAGTTCTCATAAACACATGAGACAACTACCTTAATGATGACTTACTATGTTGTAAGTACTTTAAGGCCCGGGCTTTATAGTAAACCACTAGGAGTTCTCATAAACACAAGAGACAACTACATTAATGACGACTTACTATGCTGTAAGTACTTTAAGACCCGGGCTTTATAGTAAACCACTAGGAGTTCTCATAAACACAAGAGACAACTACCTAAATGACGACTTACTATGCTGTAAGTACTTTAAGACCCGGACTTTATAGTAAACCACTAGGAGTTCTCATAAACACATGAGACAACTACCTTAATGACGACTTACTATGCTGTAAGTACTTTAAGAGCCGGACTTTATAGTTAACCACTGGCAGTTCTCATAAACACATGAGACAACTACCTTAATGACGACTTACTATGCTGTAAGTACTTTAAGACCCGGACTTTATAGTTAACCACTAGGAGTTCTCATAAACACATGAGACAACTACCTTAATGACGACTTACTATGCTGTAAGTACTTTAAGGCCCGGGCTTTATAGTGAACGACTAGGAGTTCTCATAAACACATGAGACAACTACCTTAATGACGACTTACTATGTTGTAAGTACTTTAAGACCCGGGCTTTATAGTAAACCACTAGGAGTTCTCATAAACACATGAGACAACTACCTTAATGACGACTTACTATGCTGTAAGTGCTTTAAGGCCCGGGCTTTATAGTTATTCACTAGGAGTTCTCATAAACACATGAGACAACTACCTTAATGGCGACTTACTATGCTGTAAGTACTTTAAGGCCCGGGCTTTATAGTTATTCACTAGGAGTTCTCATAAACACATGAGACAACTACCTTAATGACGACTTACTATGCTGTAAGTACCTTAAGACCCGGGCTTTATAGTAAACCACTAGGAGTTCTCATAAACACATGAGATAACTACCTTAATGGCGACTTACTATGCTGTATGTACCTTAAGGCCCGGGCTTTATAGTTCGGTCCACTATTAGGTCAATTAATGGAAATTAATTGTTCTTTCACACTGGTCGTGTGTAGGCTAAAGTGTGGAAATATCCATGGTTCAAATCCCAGCTATGGCTTTGAATTTTCAGTCTTAATCTATATTTCCATGTTTTATGGAATTTATAAATTACTATCGGCACATTTTACCTAAAAACACATTGATTAATACTGTAATAGGCTATTATTTGTACTGTATCACTGAACAGTCAGTAGTAAAGGAGAAAGTGAGCTTCTGCTGTCTCAGTTTAATATATCGCTTTATAGCAGCGGAATCACACATCCGCTTTAACATAAGAAGTTCATTTGGCAATTTCTCGGCCTGACTCTAAAAATAAAACATTAATTTTTCAGTGTTTGTTACAGCTGGTTCATCAACACCATCTGGATCTGAATACTCTTCATTTGCATTTTCAGTAACACTGCATGATGCAATAATACATTCCTCTGTAATCGGTTTGTAACCTCCGTCATTGTCAATGCCTTCATCAACATCGGAAACGCCGTCCATATTTTTAAAATGGTCTATAATCTGTTCTTCCACACTTATTTCCTCTTCGTCAACCTTGTTTGTAAATATTGTCCATAACGTTTACTACATCTTTCATCTTGTCAATTTGTGTGCGGGACTGAGTAAGACTAATTTTGGTAGATTACTCCAGAAAGCCAAGTTTCTTTTAAGGTCCCTGTGTTGAAGTTTTTGTTAGTGTCCCACATAATAGGAAGGAAAAGTTATCCCCAACTCACATGAGGTTACGAGTACATTTTTCATTGCTGCCACGACCAAAACTTTCCCTCTCTCTTGAGCATTGTTTTCATATTTCCAAACTCCGAATTCACCGCAACTTTCTTTTTGTTAGTAGCGACCTAGGCGTGCCTTTCCCGGAAACTAAATCCATCATATTTGTAGCGCCCGATTTTGTAGGTAGGTGGTGTAGCGTGTCTGCTCTACTTCAAGTGGCACCGAGTTCAAATCTCGGTCAGGGTGAGTTATATCGTTTACGGTTTTTTCCAGTGTTTTCCCTTCTCCTGAAAGATGAATGTCTGGTAACTCTACGCTCTATGCACCCTGTACTCATTTTAATATCATTTCATTCATCGTCCGATATGACAACGTTGGAGTTTTTCTCTGATCCTAAAAGATGAATGTCTGATAATTATAAGCTCTATGTACCCTGTACTCATTTGAACATCATTTCATTCATCGTTCGATATGACTTAACGTTGGAGGTTTTCTCTTATCCTGAAAGATGAATGTCTGATCATTATAAGCTCTTTGTACCCTGTACTCATTTGAACATCATTTCATTCATCGTTCGATATGACTTAACGTTGAAGGTTTTCTCTTACTCTGAAAGTTGAAAGTCAGGTAACTTTATGCTCTATGTAGCCTGTACTCATTTGAACATCATTTCATTCATCGTCCGATATGACTTAACGTTGGAGGTTTTCTCTTATCCTGAAAGATGAACGTCTGGTAACCCTAAGCTCTATGTACCCTGTACTCATTTGAGAGTCATTTCATTCATCGTCCGATATGACTTAACGTTAGAGGTTTTCTCTTATCCTGAAAGATGAATGTCTGGTAACTGTAAGCTCTATGTACCCTGTACTCATTTGAACATCATTTCATTCATCGTCCGATATGACTTAACGATGGAGGTTTTCTCTTATCCGGAAAGATGAAAGTCTAGTAACTCTAAGCTCTATGTACCCTGTACTCATTTAAACATCATTTCATTCATCGTCCCATATGACTTAACGTTGGAGGTTTTCTCTTATCCTGAAAGATGAATGTCTGGTAACTCTAAGCTCTATGTACCCTGTACTCATTTGAACATCATTTCATTCATCGTCCGATATGACTTAACGTTGGAGGTTTTCTCTTATCCTGAAAGATGAATGTCTGGTAACTCTAAGCTCTATGTGCCCTGTACTCATTTGAACATCATTTCATTCATCGTCCGATATGACCTAACGTTGGAGGTTTTCTCTTATCCTGAAAGATAAATGTCTGGTAACTCTAAGCTCTATGTAATCTGTACTCATTTGAGCATCATTTCATTCAACGTCTGATATGACTTAACGTTGCAGGTTTTCACTTATCCTGAAAGATGAATGTCTGGTAACTCTAAGCTCTATGTACCCTGTACTCATTTGAACATCATTTCATTCATCGTCCGATATGACTTAACGTTGGAGGTTTTCCCTTATCCTGAAAGACGAATGTCTGGTAACTCTAAGCTCTATGTAATCTGTACTCATTTGAGCATCATTTCATTCAACGTCTGATATGACTTAACGTTGCAGGTTTTCACTTATCCTGAAAGATGAAAGTCTGGCAGCTCTAAGCTCTATGTACCCTGTACTCATTTGAACATCATTTCATTCATCGTCTGATATGACTTAACGTTGGAGGTTTTCCCATATCCTGAAAGATGAATGGTAACTCTAAGCTCTATGTACCCTGTACTCATTTGAGCATCATTTCATTCATCGTCCGATATGACTTAACGTTGTAGGTTTTGCTTTATCCTGAAAGATAAATGTCTGTGGGAAAACGAATGGCAGAAAAAAGAGAAAGAAAAAATAATTAAATCATTTTTCTTAGAGTAAAGGACAGGTTAAACATCTTATCCTATTGACAGGAATTGTCACAACCTTTCTAACTGGACATGGTAGAATTCGGTCCTAAGTTTATAGCTTCCATATAAGGAATATTCCGACCTGTGGATGTGGAGTCCGAGAGCAAACTGCGCATCACCTGTTTTGAGTGTTCAAAACTGGAAAAAGGAGAGGATAAAGTTCCACCAAATTCAAATGCGGAAACATGGAAAGTAGGTTGAAAACAAAGATAAATTAATGAAATATTATGCAAAAGAATTTGCGGACTTTCTAAAAACTATTTGAAGTGATAGGTTGTGCCAACTTGCAGTTGCTTGACTCACTTGAAATTTTATAGTCTTGTTCTCAATTTCCTCCTCACATCCTTCAATAAGTTTACTAATTATTCCGCTACCCTCACTCTTAAATTCCTTACTTCCGGCATAACACTAGTCTCTTTTACATTTTATAATTGAAATTAAGAGAAATTAGTTCTGAGTAAACAGTGTCAATACATTGAGGAGTAGTTTGGCAACAACTGAAATAAAAGAATGCTTACGTGGATGTTTATAAAACCCAGATTAGATTTTGTTTCCCCTCCCCTTCATTCCCCTGGGGCCATAGGCTTACGGCAAAAGAAGTAGTTACTTCTGAATATGTTAATTATATAACGTTACAAGCCTTCGAGTTTATCTTATCTGTGTTTACATTTACCCTAAATGACCTTCAACAAAGAGAGCTTGAGCTGGCTTACACAAGAAGTCTTTGCGAGTGTCCAAGGAACAAAATTCTAACAGTTACTGAACCAAAAGATATCTCTACTATATCCTTTCCCACGAGAAAACAAAAGGCGAGCAAGCTATTGACTCAAGAAACGAGGTGAAGGCCACTTTCATTGCCACAAAAGAATTTTCAGTCCTACAGTAGGGTGCTTCAAATCTCTACACACTAGAACCGTTTTGAATGGGTAGAGCCATAGCCGGGATTTAAACCACGGACAATGTCGCTCTACTCATTCAAACATTAGCCTACACACGGATTATGTGAAAGAAATAATTATTTCCAACAATTTAACTGAATAACAGTGGTTTAGCTATGAAACCTGGGACTTAAGTACTTACAGCATACTAAGTCGTCACAAAAGGTGAGTGTCTCATAGCATAGGAGAACTCCTAGTGGTCTACCGGGAAACATACGAGTCAGTTGAAGAATTTAAAGTCATGTTGGCATGTTGGACATAGTAGCTCAGTGGTTTAACTGTGAAGCCTGGACTTAGGTACATACAGCATAGTAAGTCACCACAAAAGGTGCGTGTCTCATCGCATACGAGAACTCCTAGTGGTCTATCGGGAAACATACGAGTCAGTTGAAGAATTTAAAGTCATGTTGGCATGTTGGGCATAGTGGCTCAGTGGTTTAACTATGAAGCCTGGCACTTAAGTACTTACAGCATAGTAAGTCGTCACAAAAGGTGCGTGTCTTATAGCATATGAGAACTCCTAGTGGTCTACCGGGGAACATACGAGTCAGTTGCAGAATTTAAAGTCATGTTGGCATGTTGGGCATAGTGGCTCAGTGGTTTAACTATGAAGCCTGGCACTTAAGTACTTACAGCATAGTAAGTCGTCACAAAAGGTGCGTGTCTTATAGCATATGAGAACTCCTAGTGGTCTACCGGGGAACATACGAGTCAGTTGCAGAATTTAAAGTCATGTTGGCATGTTGGGCATAGTGGCTCAGTGGTTTAACTATGAAGCCTGGGACTTAAGTACTTACAGCATAGTAAGTCGTCACAAAAGGTGCGTGTCTCATAACATACGAGAACTCCTAGTGGTCTATCGGGAAACATACGAGTCAGTTGAAGAATTTAAAGTCATGTTGGCATGTTGGGCATAGTGGCTCAGTGGTTTAACTATGAAGCCTGGCACTTAAGTACTTACAGCATAGTAAGTCGACACAAAAGGTGCGTGTCTTATAGCATATGAGAACTCCTAGTGGTCTACCGGGGAACATACGAGTCAGTTGCAGAATTTACGGTCATGTAGGCATGTTGGCCATAGTAGCTCAGTTGGTTTAAAGATGAAGCCTGGGACTTAAGTACTTACAGCATAGTAAGTCGTCACAAAAGGTGCGTGTCTCATAGCATATGAGAACTCCTAGTGGTCTACCGGGGAACATACGAGTTAGTTGCAGAATTTAATGTCATATCGGCATGTTGGTCATAGTAGCTCAGTGGTTTAACTATGAAGCCTGGGACTTAAGTACTTACAGCATAGTAAGTCACCACAAAAGGTGCGTGTCTCATAGCATATGAGAACCCCTAGTGGTCTACGGGGAAACATACGAGTCAGTTGGAGAATTTAATGTCATGTCGGCATGTTGGACATAGTAGCTCAGTGGTTTAACTATGAAGTCTGGGACTTAAGTACTTACAACATACTAAGTCGCCACAAAAGGTGCGTGTCTCATAGCATATAACTCCTAGTGGTCTACCGGGAAACATACGAGTCAGTTGGAGAATTTAATGTCATGTCGGCATGTTGGCCATGGTAGTTCAGTGGTTTAACAATGAAGCCTGGGACTTAAGTACTTACAGCATATTAAGTCGCCACAAAAGATGCGTGTCTCATAGCATATGAGAACTCCTAGTGGTCTACCGGGGAACATACGAGTTAGTTGCAGAATTTAATGTCATATCGGCATGTTGGTCATAGTAGTTCAGTGGTTTAACAATGAAGCCTGGGACTTAAGTATTTAACGCATGGTAAGTCACCACAAAAGGTGCGTGTCTCATAGCATATGAGAACTCCTAGTGGTTTACCGGGAAACATACGAGTCAGTTGGAGAATTTAATGTCATGTCGGCATGTTGGCCATAGTAGCTCAGTGGTTTAACTAAGAAGACTGGGACTTAAGTACTTACAGCATAGTAAGTCGACACAAAAGGTGCGTGTGTCATAGCATATAACTCCTAGTGGTCTACCGGGAAACATACGAGTCAGTTGGAGAATTTAATGTCATGTCGGCATGTTGGCCATGGTAGTTCAGTGGTTTAACAATGAAGCCTGGGACTTAAGTACTTACAGCATAGTAAGTCGCCACAAAAGATGCGTGTCTCATAGCATATAACTCCTAGTGGTCTACCGGGAAACATACGAGTCAGTTGGAGAATTTAATGTCATGTCGGCATGTTGGACATAGTAGTTCAGTGGTTTAACAATGAAACCTGGGACTTAAGTATTTAACGCATAGTAAGTCACCACAAAAGGTGCGTGTCTCATAGCATATGAGAACTCCTAGTGGTTTACCGGGAAACATACGAGTCAGTTGGAGAATTTAATGTCATGTCGGCATGTTGGCCATAGTAGCTCAGTGGTTTAACTAAGAAGACTGGGACTTAAGTACTTACAGCATAGTAAGTCGACACAAAAGGTGCGTGTGTCATAGCATATAACTCCTAGTGGTCTACCGGGAAACATACGAGTCAGTTGGAGAATTTAATGTCATGTCGGCATGTTGGACATAGTAGTTCAGTGGTTTAACAATGAAGCCTGAGACTTAAGTATTTAACGCATGGTAAGTCACCACAAAAGGTGCGTGTCTCATAGCATATGAGAACCTCTAGTGGTCCACCGGGAAACATACGAGTCAGTTGGAGAATTTAATGTCATGTCGGCATGTTGGTCATTGTAGCTCAGTGGTTTAACTATGAAGCCTGTGACTTAAGTACTTACAGCATAGTAAGTCACCACAAAAGGTGCGTGTCTCATAGCATATGAGAACCCCTAGTGGTCTACCGGGGAACATACGAGTTAGTTGCAGAATTTAATGTCATGTTGGCATGTTGGGCATAGTAGCTCAGTGGTTTAACTATGAAGCCTGGGACTTAAGTACTTACAGCATAGTAAGTCACCACAAAAGGTGCGTGTCTCATAGCATATGAGAACCCCTAGTGGTCTACGGGGAAACATGCGAGTCAGTTGGAGAATTTAATGTCATGTCGGCATGTTGGACATAGTAGCTCAGTGGTTTAACTATGAAGTCTGGGACTTAAGTACTTACAACATACTAAGTCGCCACAAAAGGTGCGTGTCTCATAGCATATAACTCCTAGTGGTCTACCGGGAAACATACGAGTCAGTTGGAGAATTTAATGTCATGTCGGCATGTTGGCCATGGTAGTTCAGTGGTTTAACAATGAAGCCTGGGACTTAAGTACTTACAGCATAGTAAGTCGCCACAAAAGATGCGTGTCTCATAGCATATAACTCCTAGTGGTCTACCGGGAAACATACGAGTCAGTTGGAGAATTTAATGTCATGTCGGCATGTTGGACATAGTAGTTCAGTGGTTTAACAATGAAACCTGGGACTTAAGTATTTAACGCATAGTAAGTCACCACAAAAGGTGCGTGTCTCATAGCATATGAGAACTCCTAGTGGTTTACCGGGAAACATACGAGTCAGTTGGAGAATTTAATGTCATGTCGGCATGTTGGCCATAGTAGCTCAGTGGTTTAACTAAGAAGACTGGGACTTAAGTACTTACAGCATAGTAAGTCGACACAAAAGGTGCGTGTGTCATAGCATATAACTCCTAGTGGTCTACCGGGAAACATACGAGTCAGTTGGAGAATTTATTGTCATGTCGGCATGTTGGACATAGTAGTTCAGTGGTTTAACAATGAAGCCTGGGACTTAAGTATTTAACGCATGGTAAGTCACCACAAAAGGTGCGTGTCTCATAGCATATGAGAACCCCTAGTGGTCTACCGGGAAACATACGAGTCAGTTGGAGAATTTAATGTCATGTTGGCATGTTGGCCATAGTAGTCAGTGGTTTAACTATGAAGCCTGGGACTTAAGTACTTACAGCATAGTAAGTCGTCACAAAAGGTGCGTGTCTCATAGCACATGCTCCTAGTGGTCTACCGGGGAACATACGAGTCAGTTGGAGAATTTAATGTCATGTTGGCATGTTGGCCATAGTAGTCAGTGGTTTAACTATGAAGCCTGGGACTTAAGTTCTTACAGCATAGTAAGTCTTCACAAAAGGTGCGTGTCTCATAGCATATGCTCCTAGTGGTCTACCGGGGAACATACGAGTCAGTTGGAGAATTTAATGTCATGTTGGCATGTTGGCCATAGTAGTCAGTGGTTTAACTATGAAGCCTAGGACTTAAGTACTTACAGCATAGTAAGTCGTCACAAAAGGTGCGTGTCTCATAGCATATGCTCCTAGTGGTCTACCGGGGAACATACGAGTCAGTTGGAGAATTTAATGTCATGTTGGCATGTTGGCCATAGTAGTCAGTGGTTTAACTATGAAGCCTAGGACTTAAGTACTTACAGCATAGTAAGTCGTCACAAAAGGTGCGTGTCTCATAGCATATGAGAACTCCTAGTGGTCTACCGGGGAACATACGAGTTAGTTGCAGAATTTAATGTCATATCGGCATGTTGGTCATAGTAGATCAGTGGTTTAACTATGAAGCCTGGGACTTAAGTACTTACAGCATAGTAAGTCACCACAAAAGGTGCGTGTCTCATAGCATATGAGAACCCCTAGTGGTCTACGGGGAAACATACGAGTCAGTTGGAGAATTTAATGTCATGTCGGCATGTTGGTCATAGTAGTTCAGTGGTTTAACAATGAAGCCTGGGACTTAAGTATTTAACGCATGGTAAGTCACCACAAAAGGTGCGTGTCTCATAGCATATGAGAACTCCTAGTGGTTTACCGGGAAACATACGAGTCAGTTGGAGAATTTAATGTCATGTCGGCATGTTGGCCATGGTAGCTCAGTGGTTTAACTAAGAAGACTGGGACTTAAGTACTTACAGCATAGTAAGTCGACACAAAAGGTGCGTGTGTCATAGCATATAACTCCTAGTGGTCTACCGGGAAACATACGAGTCAGTTGGAGAATTTAATGTCATGTCGGCATGTTGGCCATGGTAGTTCAGTGGTTTAACAATGAAGCCTGGGACTTAAGTACTTACAGCATAGTAAGTCGCCACAAAAGATGCGTGTCTCATAGCATATAACTCCTAGTGGTCTACCGGGAAACATACGAGTCAGTTGAAGAATTTAATGTCATGTCGGCATGTTGGACATAGTAGTTCAGTGGTTTAACAATGAAACCTGGGACTTAAGTATTTAACGCATAGTAAGTCACCACAAAAGGTGCGTGTCTCATAGCATATGAGAACTCCTAGTGGTTTACCGGGAAACATACGAGTCAGTTGGAGAATTTAATGTCATGTCGGCATGTTGGCCATAGTAGCTCAGTGGTTTAACTAAGAAGACTGGGACTTAAGTACTTACAGCATAGTAAGTCGACACAAAAGGTGCGTGTGTCATAGCATATAACTCCTAGTGGTCTACCGGGAAACATACGAGTCAGTTGGAGAATTTAATGTCATGTCGGCATGTTGGACATAGTAGTTCAGTGGTTTAACAATGAAGCCTGAGACTTAAGTATTTAACGCATGGTAAGTCACCACAAAAGGTGCGTGTCTCATAGCATATGAGAACCCCTAGTGGTCCACCGGGAAACATACGAGTCAGTTGGAGAATTTAATGTCATGTCGGCATGTTGGTCATTGTAGCTCAGTGGTTTAACTATGAAGCCTGTGACTTAAGTACTTACAGCATAGTAAGTCACCACAAAAGGTGCGTGTCTCATAGCATATGAGAACCCCTAGTGGTCTACCGGGGAACATACGAGTTAGTTGCAGAATTTAATGTCATGTTGGCATGTTGGGCATAGTAGCTCAGTGGTTTAACTATGAAGCCTGGGACTTAAGTACTTACAGCATAGTAAGTCACCACAAAAGGTGCGTGTCTCATAGCATATGAGAACCCCTAGTGGTCTACGGGGAAACATGCGAGTCAGTTGGAGAATTTAATGTCATGTCGGCATGTTGGACATAGTAGCTCAGTGGTTTAACTATGAAGTCTGGGACTTAAGTACTTACAACATACTAAGTCGCCACAAAAGGTGCGTGTCTCATAGCATATAACTCCTAGTGGTCTACCGGGAAACATACGAGTCAGTTGGAGAATTTAATGTCATGTCGGCATGTTGGCCATGGTAGTTCAGTGGTTTAACAATGAAGCCTGGGACTTAAGTACTTACAGCATAGTAAGTCGCCACAAAAGATGCGTGTCTCATAGCATATAACTCCTAGTGGTCTACCGGGAAACATACGAGTCAGTTGGAGAATTTAATGTCATGTCGGCATGTTGGACATAGTAGTTCAGTGGTTTAACAATGAAACCTGGGACTTAAGTATTTAACGCATAGTAAGTCACCACAAAAGGTGCGTGTCTCATAGCATATGAGAACTCCTAGTGGTTTACCGGGAAACATACGAGTCAGTTGGAGAATTTAATGTCATGTTGGCATGTTGGCCATAGTAGTCAGTGGTTTAACTATGAAGCCTAGGACTTAAGTACTTACAGCATAGTAAGTCGTCACAAAAGGTGCGTGTCTCATAGCATACGCTCCTAGTGGTCTACCGGGGAACATACGAGTCAGTTGGAGAATTTAATGTCATGTTGGCATGTTGGCCATAGTAGTCAGTGGTTTAACTATGAAGCCTAGGACTTAAGTACTTACAGCATAGTAAGTCGTCACAAAAGGTGCGTGTCTCATAGCATATGAGAACTCCTAGTGGTCTACCGGGGAACATACGAGTTAGTTGCAGAATTTAATGTCATATCGGCATGTTGGTCATAGTAGCTCAGTGGTTTAACTATGAAGCCTGGGACTTAAGTACTTACAGCATAGTAAGTCACCACAAAAGGTGCGTGTCTCATAGCATATGAGAACCCCTAGTGGTCTACGGGGAAACATACGAGTCAGTTGGAGAATTTAATGTCATGTCGGCATGTTGGACATTGTAGCTCAGTGGTTTAACTATGAAGTCTGGGACTTAAGTACTTACAACATACTAAGTCGCCACAAAAGGTGCGTGTCTCATAGCATATAACTCCTAGTGGTCTACCGGGAAACATACGAGTCAGTTGGAGAATTTAATGTCATGTCGGCATGTTGGCCATGGTAGTTCAGTGGTTTAACAATGAAGCCTGGGACTTAAGTACTTACAGCATAGTAAGTCGCCACAAAAGATGCGTGTCTCATAGCATATAACTCCTAGTGGTCTACCGGGAAACATACGAGTCAGTTGGAGAATTTAATGTCATGTCGGCATGTTGGACATAGTAGTTCAGTGGTTTAACAATGAAACCTGGGACTTAAGTATTTAACGCATAGTAAGTCACCACAAAAGGTGCGTGTCTCATAGCATATGAGAACTCCTAGTGGTTTACCGGGAAACATACGAGTCAGTTGGAGAATTTAATGTCATGTCGGCATGTTGGCCATAGTAGCTCAGTGGTTTAACTAAGAAGACTGGGACTTAAGTACTTACAGCATAGTAAGTCGACACAAAAGGTGCGTGTGTCATAGCATATAACTCCTAGTGGTCTACCGGGAAACATACGAGTCAGTTGGAGAATTTAATGTCATGTCGGCATGTTGGACATAGTAGTTCAGTGGTTTAACAATGAAGCCTGGGACTTAAGTATTTAACGCATGGTAAGTCACCACAAAAGGTGCGTGTCTCATAGCATATGAGAACCCCTAGTGGTCTACCGGGAAACATACGAGTCAGTTGGAGAATTTAATGTCATGTCGGCATGTTGGTCATTGTAGCTCAGTGGTTTAACTATGAAGCCTGTGACTTAAGTACTTACAGCATAGTAAGTCGACACAAAAGTTGAGTGTCTCATAGCATATGAGAACTCCTAGTGGTCTACCGGGAAATATACGAGTCAGTTGGAGAATTTAATGTCATGTCGGCATGTCGGACATAGTAGCTCAGTGGTTTAACTATGAAGCCTGGGACTTAAGTACTTACAGCATAGTAAGTCGACACAAAAGGTGCGTGTGTCATAGCATATAACTCCTAGTGGTCTACCGGGAAACATACGAGTCAGTTGGAGAATTTAATGTCATGTCGGCATGTTGGACATAGTAGTTCAGTGGTTTAACTATGAAGCCTGGGACTTAAGTACTTACAGCATAGTAAGTCGTCACAAAAGGTGCGTGTCTCATAGAGCGAGGCTCATCACTAGTTCTCGTACGTCCCATTTTAAACTCTACAACCGACCTCTTAATCACTGTACAGGGTGTCTCTAAAGTCACTATCCATTTCAATGAAGGAAGTCATTGAAAAATCAATATTATTTTGAAGTGTTATACATATTCTAGTGCCCTTCTACATGACCTCCATCTAGCTCAAAACACATACGCCATCTTTCAGTAGTGGAACGAAATGTAGACTGTAACATGTCAACCGTAAGTCGACCTGCTGCTTCCCTGATACGATTCCGTAACTCAGGTAGACCATTCACTTTGCTAGTGTACACTTTAGATTTGATGTAATCCATGCAAAAAAGTCTAAATGAGTAAGGTCCGGTGAACGGGCAGCCCACAGCCGAGGTGAACCTCTGTCTATCCAAATCCCTGGAATGGTTCTGTTCAGGTAATCACGGACAATGTTTGCGAAATGTGGAGACGCACCATCTTGCTGAAACACAACTGTACACAGTACGTAATCTTCTTGAAGCTGCGGTTCAAGGAACATGTTCAGGTAGACGTTACCTGTTATTGACCTTTCGACAAAGAAAAATGGGCCATACAGTTTTGCGTTTGTCATACCCAACCAAACATTTACTTCCGGTGTATCACGTTCCCACTCCGATACCTCATGTGGTTCTTCATATGACCATATTCGACTGTTGTGTCTGTGCACCTTCCCACAAACATGGAAAGTGGCTTCATCGGAGAATAAAATGTTGTCCATTAAGTTCTCATTCTCTACACATTCCTGGAGGTCATAACACATTGTCCGACGACAGGCAAAATCCTCGTCCTCAAGATGGTGCAGAACTTGAATGTGATACGGACGTTTTCGTAGAGTGAAACGTAGAATTTTCCACACTGTGTTGCGAGGGACGCTCAATTCCCTACTGAGGCGCCGAATTGATGACTTCGGACTCCCATCACTGGCAATTTGAACCTGCTGCACTGTTTCTGCCAAGACGTGTGGTCGTCCAGGACGTGTCTCATCACACACACTACCGGTACGCTTAAATTTGTTAACAAGCAGACGAATGTGTGCCCTTGATGGGGCTGGTTTGTGGAATTTACGGGTAAATTCCGCTCTGGCGTCTGCATATGACAATCCGAGTACCCGTGCACAAACAATGGCAACCCGTTCTTCTGTGCTAAACAACTTACCCTAAGATAGCAGTATCTGAAAAGAAAAGAAACAAAATATTCCTCCGAGGCTCTTTGCATAGGGCAAGACCTAGAGACTAACCAGCCACTCCCCCAATCTGGTCCTGTGGACTCAAGACGGGATGGAAGTGTATACGCCACTTACGCGCGCCAACTCCAAAATGGGAAAGCTACCGATATGACCTCGGTAGTGTCGCCTGGTGATCTAGCACATCTTCTACTAGCTATGCAGGTTAGTACGCGGAATATATGACTTCCCTCAACCCCGTCTTGAGACGTACCCGATCACCCACGGGTATCGGGAACCACTGCACCCTCGAGTCCAACCCAATCCGAACAACTCCCTGTATGGGAGTGGTTCGAATGTTTGGCCCGAGGTTCCTCTAGTATCGTCAGAGGTACCACGAGTGCTAGGAGTCCGCAGCGTTCGCACCACGGCAGTTGAAGGGGACGGATCCGCTCCCCTTACAGGAAACTATGGATACAAGGTGGTCTAGAGTTAAACTATATGATGATATCCAAATATCTGGCCAAGTGGCGACATCTCTATTAGAGGCCTCGGGGTTATCTGCTGATCCTCGTATTTACCTGAACTTAAAGATTGCAGTGACTGGAGACAAACCGGAGCACAATTAAATCTTCTAGCATTTTGCCAACGATAACAGTGAACTAGTTTTGAGCTTTGTTTTTCCTCCTACATACGCCCTGGAATTAACCTAATCTCAGCTTCTACCAGAAACAAAATAGTAGAGGGATTCGCCGACGGTAAACCCTGAGAAAGCGACAAGTGCTTCCTTATCGACAAAGGCAGTTCGACAATTCAATTCATGCCAGAGGATCTACTTCCATCAGTCCTGGACTCGTAGGACCAAGGACCCGGCTTTCCTTCCACCAGGGAGTTAGCGAGCTGTCCTTAAAGGGCACACGGCGCCTCCGAGGCTCTTCCATAAGGAAAGACCTAGAGACTAACAAGGCCTCCCCCATCTGGTCCTGTGGACTCAAGACGGGATGGAAGTGAATACGCCACTTACGCGCGCCAAACACAAAATGGGAAGGCTACCGATATGACCTCGGTAGGGCTGCCTGGTGATCTAGCACACCTTCTACTAGCTATGCTGGCTAGTACGCGGGAATATTATGGCTTCCCTTAACCCCGTCCGGAGACGTACCCGATCACCCACGAGTTGAAGCAACGATATATGTGGCGAACAACGAGTTCTACGTTGGGGCTACTGTTTGAAGCAAATAATGTTTAGCTAAGGGTTAAACAATGAGGTTTCTCACTGGGTATGCATGGATATGTGTGAGAAGGATGGTTTTAATGACGCTGGAATGCCGTTTCAAACTGGTTTAATGACTGCTTCTTTTATTATTACATTAAACTCGAAGTTGCAGATCAAGGATAACCAATATCATTGTTTAAAGTTACTGTAGGTGGAATGCTTATTACTCGATCTCTTCTGGTCTGCCTGGCCCAAGACAGAAGAAGTTGACCGCCCTAAATGGCCTCACGCCGTGGACTCTCTTAATGGCTTGCCAGCCACAAACTTACTGTCTGTCCTCACAGCTGCTTGTGAGTATGTCGCTTTCACTTTCTGGAAGTGAAAGCTTTCACTTTTTATTCAACCAAAGATTCCCTTTGTGACAAACTTGTCCATTGTCATTATTAGGGAACGAAAAATCCTCTATTCACAAAGTGAAGTCCTATCCCTTAGAATTCTGTTTTTCCCATTTATTTTGTTAAAAAAACTTATTCACCCAAACTGCTATTTGAATAAACTACCCCTGCACGTTTTGTAACAAAGAACCAACATTCCTTTGAAATCCATCATGATTATTTACTTATTTCAATCCTTTAATTTCGGTATCAGAGTATCGGGAACCACTGCCCCTACGAGTCCAACCCAATCCGAACAACTCCCTATCAGGGAGGGGCTCGAATGTTCGGCCCGAGGTTCCTCTAGTAACGTCAGAGGTACCACGAGTGCTAGGGGTCAGCAGCGCCCGCACAACGGCAGCTGAAGTGGCCGGGGAGGCAGTTCGAGACCTAACAATGTAGCCACGAGTCCGAGTCCATTATAGTTTAATACCAGTTATTAATGGTTTCCCAAACACTGTTGCAAAGCGTGAGCGGATCAGGGCGATAGCGGGAGAGGCTGACAAAGGTGATAGCAGTATCTCTGCATTTATCGCCAGCACAGCTGAGGTTTCTTATAGTATTATATAACGTTTAGATACTGTAACGTTTATTTTGCTCATGCTGTGAAGCCATTCTGGAGTTAATAGGTTTCACCTGGAGCGAGAACGTGGCCAAGTGGTTAGACCACTGGATTGACAGTTCGATAACAGCGATTTTGTGGCATTCGTGGCAGACGAAGCCAACATTTCTCCGCGACACTGTACAAGAAACTCCACCGAACAAATGCAACATTTGAACATCATTTCATTCATCGTCCAATATGACTCATCGTTGGAGGTTTTCTCTTATCCTGAAAGATGAATGTCTGATAACTCTAAGCTCTATGTACCCTGTACTCATTTGAACATCATTTCATTCATCGTCCAATATGACTCATCGTTGGAGGTTTTCTCTTATCCTGAAAGATGAATGTCTGATAACTCTAAGCTCTATGTACCCTGTACTCATTTGAACATCATTTCATTCATCGTCCGATATGACTTAACGTTGGAGGTTTTCTCTTATCCTGAAACATGAATGTCTGGTAACTCTAAGCTCTATGTATCCGGTACTCATTTGAACATCATTTCATTCATCGTCCGATATGACTTAACATTGGAGGTTTCCTCTTATCCTGAAAGACGAATGTCTGGTAACTGTAAGCTCTATGTACCCTGTCCTCATTTGAACATCATTTCATTCATCGTCTGATATGACTTAACGTTGGAGGTTTATCCTTATCCTGAAAGATAATGTCTGGTAACTCTAAGCTCTATGTACCCTGTACTCATTTGAACATCATTTCATTCATCGTCCGATATGACTTAACGTTGGAGGTTTTCTCTTATCCTGAAAGATGAATGTCTGGTAACTCTAAGCTCTATGTACCCTGTACTCATTTGAACATCATTTCATTCATCGTCTGATATGAATTAAAGTTGAAGGTTTCCTCTTATCCTGAAAGATGATTGTCTGGTAACTCTACGCTCTATGTACCCTGTACTCATTTGAACATCATTTCATTCATCGTCCGATATGACTTAACGTTGGAGGTTTTCTCTTATCCTGAAAGATGAATGTCTGATAACTCTAAGCTCTATGTACCCTGTACTCATTTGAACATCATTCCGTTCATCGTAGGATTTGACTTAACGTTGGAGGTCTTCCCTTATCCTGAAAGATGAATGTCTGGTAACTCTATGCTCTATGTATCCTGTACTCATTTGAACATCATTTCGTTCATCGTTCGATATGACTTAACGTTGGAGGTTTTCCCTTATTCTGAAAGATGTATGTCTGGTAACTGTAAGCTCTATGTACCCTGTACTCATTTGAACATCATTTCATTCATCGTCCGATATGACTTAACGTTGGAGGTTTTCTGTTATCCTGAAAGATGAATGGTAACTCTAAGCCCTATGTACCCTGTACTCATTTGAACATCATTTCATTCATCGTCTGATATGACTTAACGTTGGAGGTTCTCCCTTATCCTGAAAGATGAATGTCTGGTAACTCTAAGCTCTATGTACCCTGTACTCATTTGAACATCATTTCATTCATCGTCCGATATGACTTAACGTTGGAGGTTTTCTGTTATCCTGAAAGATGAATGGTAACTCAAAGCCCTATGTACCCTGTACTCATTTGAACATCATTTCATTCATCGTCTGATATGACTTAACGTTGGAGGTTTTCCCTTATTCTGAAAGATGTATGTCTGGTAACTCTAAGCTCTATGTACCCTGTACTCATTTGAACATCATTTCATTCATCGTCCGATATGACTTAACGTTGGAGGTTTTCTGTTATCCTGAAAGATGAATGGTAACTCTAAGCCCTATGTACCCTGTACTCATTTGAACATCATTTCATTCATCGTCTGATATGACTTAACGTTGGAAGTTCTCCCTTATCCTGAAAGATGAATGTCTGGTAACTCTAAGCTCGATGTACCCTGTACTCATTTGAACATCATTTCATTCATCGTCTGATATGAATTAACGTTGGAGGTTTTCTCTGATCCTGAAAGATGAATGTCTGATAACTCAAAGCTCTATGTACCCTGTACTCATTTGTACATCATTTCATTCTTCGTCCGATATGACTTAACGTTGGAGGTTTTCTCTTATCCTGAAAGATGAATGTCTGGTAACTGTAAGCTCTATGTACCCTGTACTCATTTGAACAACATTTCATTCATCGTCCGATATGACTTAACGTTGGAGGTTTTCTCTTGTTATGAAAGATGAATGTCTGGTAACACTAAGCTCTATGTACCGTGTACTCTTGAACTTGACTTCGTTCATCGTCCGATATAACTTGGAGGCCGTAAATAAAACACAGAAATAAAATAAACGTCAGAATTTGGGATAACGGTTAATGAAGTGTCAGTTTACATTTTTTTGAAAATTGTATTTTGAGTTGAAATATTGATAGAAAAAAATAGAGAGAAAACACACTCAGGTAAAATATACTTCATAGTTTCTAGTGAAATTTTGCTAGAGAATGTTTGTAATTAATACAATATTTTATTTATTTTTTTATAGAAAAGCATATAGTAAGATATAAATAATTGAAAAATAATTTGAGATGTAAAGATATTGACAGGCTGTTTGCAAAACGTTAAATGCTGTGAAGCTTTTATCTATATACGGGTATTTTAATTAAAAACATTAGGTCCATTTGGACAAAAACAAAAAATAAATAGTTTTATGTAAAGAATAGATCGTTGGGACATTTTCACACACACACACATTTCCGATGTGTTCTCCGTATCAACTTTTAGCATGAAGTACCGTTAATTCCTCGGCCTCCTGAAAGCCGGAGCTATATAAAATGCACTAGCGTTAGTCTTTTTTTTTAAGTTAGCTCCAGTGTTTGTAATATAAAAATATTACTGTCTAGCACTATCACAGTTTTTGCATGACACTTTAAGCGTATTCATTACGAAAGTAATTAAAACTTCAAATGTATGCAATGCAGGGGAGATTTATAGCGCTGCAAGCACATGTCCAACACGCTTCTGCCATAACACGAGACATGTCAGACATCTAGTGCGCCTGCAAGCACAACGGATACTACCCGCCCATTGCATGTGTCGGAGTAGTTGCCGCATGGCCACGGGGCACTGAAAAACGTCATGTACCTTCAGAAACAATGGGAAACGCTTATTCTGCCATTGCATTCATAACGTACACGTTGTAAGGATGTACTCAACTGACGAATGTGGAGCTTGTCTCTTCGTTAACGAATATAACAGTTCCACACTCACTTACCTTTTTCATATATCCAAACAATAGTAACAATCTAGCATCATCTGGTTACCAGGATCGCGGGTTCAGAAATGGCAGAGACAGATGAATCGTTCCGAGCGTAAAAACTTGAGCATGGCCTTCTTCAACGTGTACTTAAGGGTATGTATGACTGAAATTTCATGAAAATCGTGAAAATAACGACTTTTTTATTTTAATTCTATAAAATAATTTAGACACTCCCGAATGTGAAAAATGCATAATTTGCCTCCGGACGCCATTTTTAAATGCTTATTTAAATGTCGGTGGCCTTTAAACTCTGTCAGAGTCACGCCCTCTTTTGCCTACATCCACATTCTTTGTCTGTTTTCCGTTCTTAAATTTTCAATTCAAGAAAAGAAAAATAAGGCTTTTAGACAAAATAGTTCCTAAAATGTTGCCAATATATCAGAGGCTGGCTTCTACAACATTACTAGAGAGGTGCAAAACAGGAAAAACACAGAATGCCAATGAATCTTTGCATCATGTCATATGGAATAAGTGCCCAAAGGAAGTTTTCATATCAAAACAAAAATTGGATCTTGCTGTTATTAAAAGCATCAGTGAGTTTAACATGGGTAGTCTTAAGTCATTGGAGCTGCAGCAAAATATCAGAGGTGCAAGTGTAGTATAGACTCAGCAAGGAAAACTTCAGTGCAACGAGATCAGACTCGTATCCTGCAAAGCAAGAAGCGAAGTTGTGCAGAAGAAAAGCAACATCTAAAGAAGAAAAAGGTGGAAAAAGCAGCAAGAGAGGAGAGGAAAAAGAAATCTGAGGGTCCAACCTATCAGCCTGGTGGATTTTAATGTGAGTTATGCAATCAAATCTTTAATCGCTGTTTTCTCAATGTTCATATTTTCAGCATTTTTCTTCCTGTAAAATGCTCCTTGCGATGCAGTTTTTGTACTACATTCATGAAATTTCCTACACAGGTTCAGAATATCATGAGGAATGGAAATTGCCCTAGGTTTTATTGTGAAATGTATATAAGCATATATTTTTACAAAACTTACAGTTTTTTTACACAAAAAAAGAATATTTGTAAATTAAAAAATTTTTGTGACCTAAACTAAAGGAGACACAGAAAAACCCAGAGCAATTTCAAAAAGTATGTGTATTATGAACATAGGGTTAAAATATTAGACCATAATTCAAAATATTTTGTCGCAAGGGACTTTTTAGTGACGTAACAAAAAACATATAAAATTTATCATAATTTCTAAACTGCTGCAGAAAAATGGTTTAAATTTAGGTTGTAACATGTTTACATTATACTACACCTATGGTGTAAATTTGAAAAAGCTAGCATTATTAGTTCAGAATTTGAAAATTTCAGTCATACATACCCTTAAGGCACGTGAAAGAAGTGAAGCCCCAACAAACAGGCTTTTTTATAATATATTTATTAGATCGGTCAGCAATAATACATGCTTTGCAGATCTGAGAGAACAGATACAAAATAATTATAAAGTAATAACATTGTAGACGTAGGACAATGTGCCTCCTCTGAACTAAAACAAATGTGTTATTGCACTAATATAAATGTGGCACTGAACTAATAAAATGATATACATACTTCCATAGTGAGAATTTACATAGTAGAACAGAAGAATAGAAAAGATAAATTGAAACAGTAGATTATTCAGAAGTGGAAGTGTCATCACTGTAAAGCAGGTCCTGTGGTAGTCGTCGCTTCAGTCGCGTTGGTCGGCGACTTCGGACGCCGATGTTATACGTCACAGCTCCTGGGACGTGGCGTAGATTGTAGAAGAAGCGTCGAGCAGTCTGTCGGATGAAATGGTGCAGAGGAAGAAGTCCCAGCTCGTTATGCAGCTGCTGGTTGCAGACAAACCAAGGCGCATTGCTGGCGATTCGCAAGAATCGACTCTGGATGACCTGTAGACGCCTCAGGTGACAAGTAAACAGGCTTTTGAGCAGAATTAAGTGGCTTTTATGCCAAATACAGAACGTGACGAACAATACTACAGCATTTAAAGATCATACTTCATTTTCCAAAGAAAATACCATGAATTTATCAAGGTTACAAGCAAATACTGCCCCTCTAACACTTTCCACTAAATTTAAAAATGTTTACAAAGACATTCTTTGGCATACATTACAGAAAAAATAAACAGGTACGATTAAAAGTATACCTACACACATATGTACCTGATGAGTCAGCTGCCCCTATTTATTCTTACCTAGGCAAACCTCAATTTATATTCTAATATAAAAATATTAATCCTTTTAGCGTAAAAAACGTTGCGGTAGCTCTGCTTGTAATATTCGTTACCGAGGATGCTCAGAAAAGTTTCCGAGCTCAACATGAACATGACAGCACTCTTAAACAAAAGCTAGTAAATATCGTTGTTCATCTGTTGACACTTACTCACTAAAGTTTCAGCCATTTTGGACGTCAGTTGTTATGTAACAATCGTTTGAGTGAGTTCGTGTGAATGTTTTTATGAAAATGGACAAAATCGAGTATCGATCTGTCAATTAATATTTGTTTTTGAAAGACAATACGCCCACGCAAATCAAAGATGAGTTGGATACTGTGTATGGAGACTCTGCACCATCATTTACCACAGTAACATTTTGGCCAGCTGAATTTAAACGTGGCCTTAAGAACCTGGGAGGCGATGAACGTTCGGGACGTCCAAAAACTGCAACTATCGACGAGCACATCGTTAAACTTCACCAAATATTGCTAGACGACCGCCGAATTAATGCGAGAGAGATAGTAGAGGCTATGAACATGACAAAAGAACGTGTTTGTCACATAATAAATCAACATTTAGAAATAAGAAAGTTGTCCGCACGTTGAGTGCCACGTTTGCTCACGTTAGACCAAAAACGTGTTCTAATGAACATTTCCACCGCTCTGTTGTCACAGTTTAGGCGCAATTAGTCCCAGTTTTGGCACCGATTAATTATTGTAGATGAAACTTGGATACACCATTATACACACAAAACAAAAATACAATCCAAACAGTAGCCTCCAGAGGGGTAACCGGCTCCAAAAGAAACAAACACCGTTTTTTCGGCTGCGAAAGTAGTGGCGACTATTTTTTGGGATAGTCATGCAATTATTTTATTCGATTATCTTCAAAAAGTAAAGTTCATTACAGGAATACACTGCACCTCATTACTTGACAAGCTGAGGGCAGAACCAGCGGGAAAAATACCACATTTGCGAAAAAAATACTATTTCACGAATACAGCACCGTCTCACACCTCAGCGCTTGCAATGGCAACTCTAAGATCAATGTACCTTGTACTCATTTACATCTTTCATTCATAGTTCAATGTGACTTAATGTTCGAGATTTTCTCTTGTCATAAAAGATGAATGTCTGGTAACTCTAAGTTCTATGTACCCTGTACTCATTTGAACATCATTTCATTCATCGTCCGATATGACTTAACGTTGGAGGTTTTCCCTTATTCTGAAAGATGAATGTCTGGTAACTCTAAGCTCTATGTACCCTGTACTCATTTGAACATCATTTCATTCATCGTCCGATATGACTTAACGTTGGAGGTTTTCCCTTATCCTGAAAGATAAATGTCTGGTAACTCTAAGCTCTATGTACCCTGTACTCATTTGAACATCATTTCATTCATCGTCCGATATGACTTAACGTTGGAGGTTTTCTTTTATCCTGAAATATTAATGTCTGGTAACTATAAGCTCTATGTACCCTGTACTCATTTGAACATCATTTCATTCCTCGTCCGATATGACTTAACGTTGGAGGTTTTCTTTTATCCTGAAAGATTAATGTCTGGTAACTATAAGCTCTATGTATCCTGCACTCATTTGAACATCATTTCATTCATCGTCCGATATGACTTAACGTTGGAGGTTTTCTTTTATCCTGAAAGATGAATGTCTGGTAACTCTAAGCTCTAAGTACCCTGTACTCATTTGAACATCATTTTATTCATCGTCCGATATGACTTAACGTTGGAGGTTTTCTCTGATCCTGAAAGATGAATGTCTAGTAACTCTAAGCTCTATGTACCCTGTACTCATTTGAACATCATTTCATTCATCGTCCGATATGACTTAACGTTGGAGGTTTTCTCTTATCCTGAAAGATGAATGTCTGATAACTCTAAGCCCTATGTACCCTGTACTCATTTGAACATCATTTCATTCATCGTCCGATATGACTTAACGTTGGAGGTTTTCTCTTATCCTGAAAGATGAATGTCTGGTAGCTCTAAGCTCTATGTACCCTGTACTCATTTGAGCATCATTTCATTCATCGTCCGATATGACTTAACGTTGGAGGTTTTCTCTTATCCTGAAAGATGAATGTCTGGTAGCTCTAAGCTCTATGTACCCTGTACTCATTTGAACATCATTTCATTCATCGTCCGATATGACTTAACGTTGGAGGTTTTCTCTTATCCTGAAAGATGAATGTCTGGTAACTCTAAGCTCTATGTACCCTGTATTCATTTGAACATCATTTCATTCATCGTGCGATATGACTTAACGTTGGAAGTTTTCTCTTATCCTGAAAGATGAATGTCTGGTAACTCTAAGCTCTATGTACCCTGTATTCATTTGAACATCATTTCATTCATCGTGCGATATGACTTAACGTTGGAGGTTTTCTCTTATCCTGAAAGATGAATGTCTGGTAACTCTAAGCTCTATGTACGCTGTACTCATTTGAACATCATTTCATTCATCGTCCGATATGACTTAACGTTGGAGGTTTTCTCTTATCCTGAAAGATGAATGTCTGGTAACTCTAAGCTCTATGTACCCTGTACTCATTTGAACATCATTTCATTCATCGTCCGATATGACTTAACGTTGGAGGTTTTCTCTTATCCTGAAAGATGAATGTCTGGTAACTCTAAGCTCTATGTACCCTGTACTCATTTGAACATCATTTCATTCATCGTCCGATATGACTTAACGTTGGAGGTTTTCTCTTATCCTGAAAGATGAATGTCTGGTAACTCTAAGCTCTATGTACCCTGTACTCATTTGAACATCATTTCATTCATCGTCCGATATGACTTAACGTTGGAGGTTTTCTCTTATCCTGAAAGATGAATGTCAGGTAACTCTAAGCTCTATGTACCCTGTACTCATTTGAACATCATTTCATTCATCGTCCGGTATGACTTAACGTTGGAGGTTTTCTCTTATCCTGAAAGATGAATGTCTGGTAACTCTAAGCTCTATGTACCCTGTACTCATTTGAACATCATTTCATTCATCGTCCGGTATGACTTAACGTTGGAGGTTTTCTCTTATCCTGAAAGATGAATGTCTGGTAACTCTAAGCTCTATGTACCCTGTACTCATTTGAACATCATTTCATTCATCGTCCGGTATGACTTAACGTTGGAGGTTTTCTCTTATCCTGAAAGATGAATGTCTGGTAACTCTAAGCTCTATGTACCCTGTACTCATTTGAACATCATTTCATTCATCGTCCGGTATGACTTAACGTTGGAGGTTTTCTCTTATCCTGAAAGATGAATGTCAGGTAACTCTAAGCTCTATGTACCCTGTACTCATTTGAACATCATTTCATTCATCGTCCGGTATGACTTAACGTTGGAGGTTTTCTCTTATCCTGAAAGATGAATGTCTGGTAACTCTAAGCTCTATGTACCCTGTACTCATTTGAACATCATTTCATTCATCGTCCGATATGACTTAACGTTGGAGGTTTTCTCTTATCCTGAAAGATGAATGTCTGGTAACTCTAAGCTCTATGTACCCTGTACTCATTTGAACATCATTTCATTCATCGTCCGATATGACTTAACGTTGGAGGTTTTCTCTTATCCTGAAAGATGAATGTCTGGTAACTCTAAGCTCTATGTACCCTGTACTCATTTGAACATCATTTCATTCATCGTCCGATATGACTTAACGTTGGAGGTTTTCTCTTATCCTGAAAGATGAATGTCAGGTAACTCTAAGCTCTATGTACCCTGTACTCATTTGAACATCATTTCATTCATCGTCCGGTATGACTTAACGTTGGAGGTTTTCTCTTATCCTGAAAGATGAATGTCTGGTAACTCTAAGCTCTATGTACCCTGTACTCATTTGAACATCATTTCATTCATCGTCCGATATGATTTAACGTTGGAGGTTTTCGCTTATCCTGAAAGATGAATGTCTGGTAAGTCTAAGCTCTATGTACCCTGTATTCATTTGAACATCATTTCATTCATCGTCCGATATGACTTAACGTTGGAGGTTTTCTCTTATCCTGAAAGATGAATGTCTGGTAACTCTAAGCTCTATGTACCCTGTACTCATTTGAACATCATTTCATTCATCGTGTGATATGACTTAACGTTGGAGGTTTTCTCTTATCCTGAAAGATGAATGTCTAGTAACTCTAAGCTCTATGTACCCTGTACTCATTTGAACATCATTTCATTCATCGTCCGATATGACTTAACGTTGGAGGTTTTCTCTTATCCTGAAAGATGAATGTCTGGTAACTCTAAGCTCTATGTACCCTGAATTCATTTGAACATCATTTCATTCATCGTGCGATATGACTTAACGTTGGAGGTTTTCTCTTATCCTGAAAGATGAATGTCTGGTAACTCTAAGCTCTATGTACCCTGTACTCATTTGAACAACATTTCATTCATCGTCCGATATGACTTAACGTTGCAGGTTTTCCCTTATCCTGAAAGATAAATGTCTGGTAACTCTAAGCTCTATGTACCCTGTACTCATTTGAACATCATTTCATTCATCGTCCGATATGACTTAACGTTGGAGGTTTTCCCTTATCCTGAAAGATAAATGTCTGGTAACTCTAAGTTCTATGTACCCTGTACTCATTTGAACATCATTTCATTCATCGTCCGATATGACTTAACGTTGGAGGTTTTTCCTTATTCTGAAAGATGAATGTCTGGTAACTCTAAGCTCTATGTACCCTGTACTCATTTGAACATCATTTCATTCATCGTCCGATATGACTTAACGTTGGAGGTTTTCTCTTATCCTGAAAGATGAATGTCTGGTAACTCTAAGCTCAATGTACCCTGTACTCATTTGAACATCATTTTATTCATCGTCCGATATGACTTAACGTTAGAGGTTTTCCCTTATCCTGAAAGATAAATGTCTGGTAACTCTAAGCTCTAACTGTACTCATTTGAACATCATTTCATTCATCGTCCGATATGACTTAACGTTGGAGGTTTTCTTTTATCCTGAAAGATTAATGTCTGGTAAATATAAGCTCTATGTATCCTGTACTCATTTAAACATCATTTCATTCATCGTATGACTTAACGATGGAGGTTTTCTTTTATCCTGAAAGATTAATGTCTGGTAACTATAAGCTCTATGTACCCTGTACTCATTTGAACATCATTTCATTCCTCGTCCGATATGACTTAACGTTGGAGGTTTTCTTTTATCCTGAAAGATTAATGTCTGGTAACTATAAGCTCTATGTATCCTGTTCTCATTTGAACATCATTTCATTCATCGTCCGATATGACTTAACGTTGGAGGTTTTCTTTTATCCTGAAAGATGAATGTCTGGTAACTCTAAGCTCTAAGTACCCTGTACTCATTTGAACATCATTTTATTCATCGTCCGATATGACTTAACGTTGGAGGTTTTCTCTGATCCTGAAAGATGAATGTCTGGTAACTCTAAGCTCTATGTACGCTGTACTCATTTGAACATCATTTCATTCATCGTCCGATATGACTTAACGTTGGAGGTTTTCTCTTATCCTGAAAGATGAATGTCTGGTAACTCTAAGCTCTATGTACCCTGTACTCATTTGAACATCATTTCATTCATCGTCCGATATGACTTAACGTTGGAGGTTTTCTCTTATCCTGAAAGATGAATGTCTGGTAACTCTAAGCTCTATGTACCCTGTATTCATTTGAACATCATTTCATTCATCGTGCGATATGACTTAACGTTGGAGGTTTTCTCTTATCCTGAAAGATGAATGTCTGGTAACTCTAAGCTCTATGTACCCTGTATTCATTTGAACATCATTTCATTCATCGTGCGATATGACTTAACGTTGGAGGTTTTCTCTTATCCTGAAAGATGAATGTCTGGTAACTCTAAGCTCTATGTACGCTGTACTCATTTGAACATCATTTCATTCATCGTCGGATATGACTTAACGTTGGAGGTTTTCTCTTATCCTGAAAGATGAATGTCTGGTAACTCTAAGCTCTATGTACCCTGTACTCATTTGAACATCATTTCATTCATCGTCCGATATGACTTAACGTTGGAGGTTTTCTCTTATCCTGAAAGATGAATGTCTGGTAACTCTAAGCTCTATGTACCCTGTACTCATTTGAACATCATTTCATTCATCGTCCGATATGACTTAACGTTGGAGGTTTTCTCTTATCCTGAAAGATGAATGTCTGGTAACTCTAAGCTCTATGTACCCTGTACTCATTTGAACATCATTTCATTCATCGTCCGGTATGACTTAACATTGGAGGTTTTCTCTTATCCTGAAAGATGAATGTCTGGAAACTCTAAGCTCTATGTACCCTGTACTCATTTGAACATCATTTCATTCATCGTCCGATATGACTTAACGTTGGAGGTTTTCTCTTATCCTGAAAGATGAATGTCAGGTAACTCTAAGCTCTATGTACCCTGTACTCATTTGAACATCATTTCATTCATCGTCCGATATGACTTAACGTTGGAGGTTTTCTCTTATCCTGAAAGATGAATGTCTGGAAACTCTAAGCTCTATGTACCCTGTACTCATTTGAACATCATTTCATTCATCGTCCGATATGACTTAACGTTGGAGGTTTTCTCTTATCCTGAAAGATGAATGTCAGGTAACTCTAAGCTCTATGTACCCTGAACTCATTTGAACATCATTTCATTCATCGTCCGATATGACTTAACGTTGGAGGTTTTCTCTTATCCTGAAAGATGAATGTCTAGTAACTCTAAGCTCTATGTACCCTGTATTCATTTGAACATCATTTCATTCATCGTGCGATATGACTTAACGTTGGAGGTTTTCTCTTATCCTGAAAGATGAATGTCTGGTAACTCTAAGCTCTATGTACCCTGTTTTCATTTGAACATCATTTCATTCATCGTGCGATATGACTTAACGTTGGAGGTTTTCTCTTATCCTGAAAGATGAATGTCTAGTAACTCTAAGCTCTATGTACCCTGTACTCATTTGAACATCATTTCATTCATCGTCCGATATGACTTAACGTTGGAGGTTTTCTCTTATCCTGAAAGATGAATGTCTGGTAACTCTAAGCTCTATGTACCCTGTACTGATTTGAACATCATTTCATTGATCGTCTGATATGACTTTTTACGTAGGAGGACGTATATTTAACAAAACTGCCGTGTGGTATATATAAAATTATCTCCGCAATTAAATTTTGTTTTTACATTTTTACTAAACACAGAAGTTTAGATGTTTCAATCCAGTCTATGGTAGTCAGTTAACTTTCATTAGCTCCAAGATGCCGGTTCGAACCTACGGGGTGCCATCCTGATCGTCTATTTCGTCTCTAATATGGAAACTTTTCTCCGTGAGAATAAGATAATAGTAATTATTGCTGCCATGAGATCTGGTCGTCATGCATTCCTATCTCATGCCTTCCTTACAGAAGTTTATTTGATATTCGCAAAAGTTCTATCCTTGTCCGCCGCACTGTAATTCTCCTCACTATTCCCATGGTTGTTATAGACACTCAACAATCCAAGTTTAGCATCTGTGTCTAGAACTACGCACGTTTTACAGATGAGTTTATCCCAGCTAGAAGTTTAACTGTCCCTGCCGCGAACTAACAACTGTGTAGTGCAATGCCATTTCAACACCATGGACGAAGTGAACAACCTCTGCGCCCCGAAAGACGCATATCACGAACTTCACCACCTTTCTATTTCATACTTCCGTCCCTGTGCCGCCTAATGAAAAGAGGAGAAATGGCTCTCAAACTCCCGCTTTGCATCTGCGGGAGGCTGTCATTTCGACCCCAGCAGGGACTCCGTCTGCATTAACCTCGCTTGGAATTATTGTGGCCATCTTTCGCCTTTCTGCCTGACATGCCCTGAATCAGAATTTATATTTTTTCACTGTAGACAATCCGGAGAGAAATACAGGATGTTTCTAAAGTCACTATCCATTTCAATGAAGGAAGACAGTGTTTGAAAAATCAATATTATTTTGAAGGGTTACATATATTCTAGTGCCCTTCTACATGACCTCCATCTAGCTCAAAGCATACGCCATCTTTCAGTAGTGGAACGAAATGTAGACTGTAACATGTCAACCGTGCTGCTTCTCAGAAACGATTCTGTAACTCAGGTAGACCATTCTCTTTGCTAGTGTACACTTTATATTTGATGTACTCCCATGTAAAAAGGTCTAAAGGAGTAAGTTGCGGTGTACGGGAAGCCCACAGCTGAGGTGAACCTCTGCCTATCCATCTCCCTGGAACGATTCTGTTCAGGTAATCACGGACGAAGTTTGTAAAATGTGTAGGCACACCATCTTGAGGAAACACAACTGCATCCAGTATGCCATCCTCTTAAAGCTGCGGTTCAGGGAACAGTCCTAACATGTTGAGGTAGATGTTACGCCCCCCAGGGGCCTATTTCGGTAGGTAGAGTCTGTCTACTCAACGCAAGTGCACGGCGGCCGCTTTCTTTGAGGAACCCCCATAATCGTTTTACAACATGGACCCTCCTCCTGACGGTCCTCTCTACAAGGTCGCAACATTTTAACATCACCGTCTTGCACCTAATGAAACAGAACAACTGGAAGTTGGAACTTTGGCAACTGAGACTCCACGCGGAGTAGATATGCAACTGTCATTTTCAGAAAATCGGGGTTGCTATTGGTCCCCAACGTCAGTGTTCCATTTCTGAAGTGTGGAGATAGATTTATGACGGTCATTAGTGGGCGGAAAGGTCAGGTCCTTTGAGGTCCCTTTGAGTGGGAACTGTACACACGTTAAAAAAGACAGACTTTACGAGTTTGGCGCACCCGGGGTTCCGAGCCAAAGGTCTCCCTTGTGTGGGCTCCTCTTCGTGGTTGAAGAAGACGGTCAACAGGCCCACCCACGTGTAGGCCGTGCGTGGAGACCCGTGGAGAAGGTTTTCAGATTCTTGTCTAGTTTAGAGTTTAGGATTTAGGGAACGAAATTTTTAGTAGGTTTTGATTGATGTCTTTTATGTACGTGTATTTTAATAGGTTTTGTTACACTTGTATAGTTTTTAGAAAGCTTTATATCTGGTTTTTTCCATGACTAGTTTTTTAATGGGTGCTGATGACCGCTGTAGTTGAGCGCCCTTATATATATATCCAACCAAACATTGACTTCCGGTGTATCACGCGTATCTGATTCTCTCAGGTGGGAGGCAGAAGTACCAACAATGAAACTACTACGGCCTGTTTGTTTCACCTTAAGCTAACAGAATATAAAAATATTGAATTTTAGTGCGAAAAATTACGACCTTAAAAAAATTATGACCATTCTTTATTTAACAGCTCTTGTATGTGATGCAATCCCTTAAACTGGTCCAGTAGCACCATCTCTAGGCGAGGCACGGGGCTATTCAGCCAACTCTCGTAACTTTGTGATAGTAAACAAATTTTACGACGACGTCAACTATACCACAACCATATTTATTTGTACAAATAAATATGCAGGATTCTTACAGTCTGAATGGCAGAGAGAATAAAAACAGTGACCGTTATGATAAAGCTGGATAGTTTTCATTTGTTTTAGAAAAAGTTGAAGTAGTAATGAAGTATTTTGCTACAGGGCAATATGCTTGTATACTACTAATCGCCACGCTTCGTTATTGTACTTCAAATAAAAGCAATGCAATCCTTTATATGTACAGCCTGGAGCTAATATAAATAATATCAATTACATAAAATAAAACACAATCGATTTATGTCGTGGCAGCAATTTCAAAGTGATACTGTAAGTGACATAACATGAATGTATAACTTTGAATACACGTGTATTGCAGCGCTTTGTTTTTAATTTAAGTCCAGCAAAGTTATGTCATATCGGACGATGAATGAAATTATGCTCAAATGAGTACAGGGTACATAGAGCTTAGAGTTACCAGACATTCATCTTTCAGGATAAGGAAAAACCTCCAACGTTAAGTCATATCTGACGATGAATGAAATGAATTTCAAATGAGTACAGGGTACATAGAGCTTAGAGTTACCAGACATTCATCTTTCAGGATAAGAGAAAACTTCCAACGTTAAGTCATATCTGACGATGAATGAAATGAATTTCAAATGAGTACAGGGTACATAGAGCTTAGAGTTACCAGACATTCATCTTTCAGGATAAGAGAAAACTTCCAACGTTAAGTCATATCGGACGATGAATGAAATGATGTTCAAATGAGTACAGGGTACATAGAGCTTAGAGTTACCAGACATTCATCTTTCAGGATAAGAGAAAACTTCCAACGTTAAGTCATATCGGACGATGAATGAAATGATGTTCAAATGAGTACAGGGTATATAGAGCTTAGAGTTACCAGACATTCATAACTCAGGATAAGAGAAAACCTCCAACGTTGAGTCATATCGGACGATGAATGAAATGATGTTCAAATGAGTACAGGGTACATAGAGCTTAGAGTTACCAGACATTCATCTTTCAGGATAAGAGAAAACCAACGTTATGTCATATCAGACGTTGAATGAAATGATGTTCAAATGAGTACAGGGTACATAGAGCTTAGAGTTACCAGACATTCATCTTTCAGGATAAGAGAAAACCTCCAACGTTAAGTCATATCGCACGATGAATGAAATGATGTTCAAATGAGTACAGGGTACATAGAGCTTAGAGTTAGCAGACGTTTATCTTTCAGGATAAGAGAAAACCTCCAAGGTTAAGTCATATCGCACGATGAATGAAATGATGTTAAAATGAGTACAGGGTACATAGAGCTTAGGGTTACCAGACATTCATCTTTCAAGATAAGAGAAAACCTCCAAGGTTAAGTCATATCGGACGATGAATGAAATGATGTTCAAATGAGTACAGGGTACATAGAGCTTAGGGTTACCAGACATTCATATTTCAGGATAAGGGAAAACCTCGAGAAAAAGCTGTATTTAAATAACTCATCCTGACCGAGATTGAAACTCGGGACTTTTTGAACGTGAGACAGACATATTACAGTAAATGCAGAGAAAAGCACAGGATGGATTTTGTCGTCATATCGGGAATAATAGTCACTGGTATTTCACACACACTATTCATCTAGCTTTACCTCATCCACAGCAACGGAGAGGAGCTGCCCTTTTCTGTAGAAACTCGTCTGTCACACGAAATAAAACAGAAAAACACAGATACCAACTCCTGGAAGCAAAAACAGGGCAGCGGTACAAATATTTACAAGCCGGGCTTTGGTACGCTTGACTTAAAGCGATCCATCACTAAGTTTCTGTGGGTTTCTGCGGAATGTCGACGCGATGATGGAGAACCAAGCTGTAACTGAAGGGACGGGACACAGTACAGTGCATTTGGAGGGAGGGAAAAATCCAAAAACAAACAACACTCGAACGTAGATCTATCGGAGCCCCAATTCCTCTTACCCTACTTATTCTCGAAACGTCCGAACTTATCCTCTTGAGCGATTTACCGCCCCAAGGAAACTCGAAACATTTGGCCACTTTAGCAAAGTAGGATTTTAGTCAAGTGGGCTGCAAATCTACTCACAGAGAGCCCTGAGTACGCTTACGTCTCGCAACGTATTTTGGTCAATATTTTATGTAGCCCAGCTTTTACAAAGATTTTGAAATATCTGCTTTGTTAATGCTCTCATTTAAACATCATTTCTTTCATATAATTCGTCATCTGATGTGAAATACGTTGCAGGATGTAAATTAAAAGAAAAAAATCTCTGAAAAAATTGCCTTCAGTTGTTATGCAAACAAAATCAACGATTAAAACAAAAGAATAGCTCACATTGATTCTCTAATATTATGTGTCAGCCAACGATGTCTGCGACACACATCCAGCAGGCCTTGGTCTTAATAACCTTATATTCCAGAAAATATAATTACAACTAACCTTCCTATTTTATTATACAAGAGCTGTTAAATAAAGAATGATCACAATTTTTTGACAAGCTACCTTTACTCATCCTCATAATTTTGATCATACTTCTCAAAATAGTTTCCCGTGATTGCGATGTACTTGTCCCAGCGTTTCTGTCAGTGTTCAAAGACATGCTGGAAACAATTTTTGAAAATCCTTCAAAATCGCCTCCGCAGCATTCACCACTGCTTCTGATGACGGATAATGCCTCCCACGAAGGCGTTTCTTCAAGTTAGGGAATAGACAAGTCACATAGGGCTAAATCCGGACTATAGGGAGGGTGAAGGATGCACTTCACGTTGATTATTATAAGATATTCAGCAACAACATAGGCAATATGCGGCCGCGCATTATCGTGGTGCAGCATCCAGCCTGCTTCACGGTAATGTGGTCTTTTGCGCCTGATATGGACTTGCAATGTTTTCAGGACATCCCTGTAGTACTTTCCAGTTACTGATGTGTGTGCAGGTACAACATGCTGATAAACCATTCCATGAATATCAAAGAATGTGATGACCATAGCTTTCCCAGCAGAAGTAACCACTTTTGCTTTATTTGGGGGTTGATGATGAAGGAGATTTCGAAATTTACCTTTGCTGTTTCCTCTCAGGATCAAAATGATGTAGGTAAGTGATTACGTTTGAAAGAAACTCCGGATCTTCCTCTAACATCAACTTTAACTGTATTCAGACCTGCATGCGAATGTCCTTTTGTTTGGGAATCAACAGTCTTGGAACCCATCGCGCACAAACACGTCTCATGTGTAATGTTTCTGTCACCAACGTGTGGGTGGCACCCAATGAAATGTTCAGTATTTCAGAAAGTGATCTTAAGGTAATTCGTCGATTCTCTCTCACAATGGCAGCAGCAGTGTTGATGTTTTCTTCCGTAAGAGCAGTAACTGGAGCACCGGGTCCACCTTTCTTTGAAATTGTCTCCCCTCTTTAAACATTTTAAACCACCTTCGAGCTGTGCTGTAGGGAAGAACAGACTCTCCATAGGCCTCCTGTAACATTGTATAGGCCTCAACTGAAGATTTGTTGAGACGAAAGTAGAATTTCAAAGCCGCATATTGTTCCTCGCGTGTTACCTCCATTGCAGCGGTAGGCGATACTGAAAATGTCTGAGCTTGCCTGGTTCTCACAGGCGGGAACCAGGAGTACCAACAATGAAACTACTACGACGTATTTATCCCACATTAAGCTAACAGAATATATTAAGATTGAATTTTAGTGCGAAAAATTATGACCGCAAGAATTATGATCATTATTTATTGAACTGTCCTCGTACTTTCATTAAAGGGTGGTTAACATTTCTAATGATAAGTGTAAGTGTTGAATAGTATATTGTATGTCACATAACTTATTTTTACACTCCTAAAAGCTAACAATCCTTCCACTCCTGGATATAATGCATCTTGATTCACTACTACCATATATATAGGTACCGTCTCGTAAATAATGTCTTTTTAAGAAAAACAATTACTTGAAATTTCTTCTGACAAGCAATTAACTAATTAACATTCATATTTCAGGATAAGAGAAAACCTCCAACGTTAAGTCATATCGGACATGAATGAAATGATGTTCAAATGAGTACAGGTTACATAGAGCTTAGAGTTACCAGACATTCATATTTCAGGATAAGGGAAACTGCTAGAAAAACCTTATTCTAATAACTCATTCTGACCAATATACTAACCTGAGACCTGTTAAAATGTTATTTTGTGTACGCTGGAGAAGCAGCTCGTTATGGTTCAGTTACAGACATAGTTTCTCTTCATGATTGTAGAATAAACCTCACACACTAACGTCATCATTTAACCCCGTAATGTGAGAGCTGTGCAGTTGTATTGGAAGCATGTGAAAGGAAGTTGTGATCCTCTATTGTTTTGGACAGTTTTACGAAAGTGGGTCCAGTTAGAATAATCGCGTTTCGCTTGTTTTTCATGGTAGACTGACTGCGGATTGGAATTTGTGTGCGTATCATTAACGGTTTAAACTAATCGGGCAGAAGTCAAACACTGAAAGCTCTTAGCTGTACCACTGACCTACGAGTAATCAGATCAAGGTACGTTTACGTTCTCATATCTAGACGTAACTCTATTCAAAATCAATATGCTCTGTAATAATAACTGCTGGACATCACAAGAGAGTTTTTGAATTGGTCTTCCGTGTTACATTTAGAGTTTTCCAGCATTATTTTGAAAGACAGAAACAATAAATAAATAAATAAATTTAATTTGTTTGCTACACAAACCATACAACTCTTGATATATTGAAAGAACTTTTCTACTATTCATTAGAAAAGCGAAAAGCTGTGTCCACTAACACCCTATAGGCAACAACCGATATATTGTCCTATGACTTTGTGGATTCGTAGAATTAAAAGCTCAGCTTATAAACACCAAAAATTGCTCTTTATTTCTCTAGAAACACAGTCATATACACAATACAACTTCCAAGGTCAAAGACCACAAACCCAGCTCACACAGCTGTTCAGGCGCACGCGTCCACTTATCGACTGACTGACTCTGGCTCGCTCGCTCGCAGTGCTTGTTGGCTGTATAAAGCCAGAAGGTTTTTGCTGCGTGCGCACCCATTAAGGGATTTACCGCAGGTAACGTTATACAGTTGGGATTTTGTAAGATGTGTTGTAGGTTTTGAGTTTGGAGTTAATTTTGAGTTACAAATTTATGTACCTTCGGGTTGAAGGGCAGGATGCAGTACTATGCACCCTGGTGTTTTTATTTTGATGTTTGTTATTTGTTGGGAAAAATGTTGATGCCAAACAGCATAGAAGAATTATGTGGAGCTCAGCTTTAGCTGCTGTTAGGAATAGCTCCTGGGTTATCCCGGGTGCCTGCAAGCCATGCGGGTTACCCGGAACGGCGTCTAGGGGGTCATAATCTTCCAATGATCTAACAGGGGCGCTTCTATGTGTCGGTAAATTAGTGTATAATTTTGATGCCCGACGCTTAATTTCATCCTCCACGCATAGAAGACCCGAGAGTTTGTGAAGCAACCTGGTAGGAAAGTAACGACTCATGGAATATGTAGACCATGCCCCAGATCTCGCAGACATATAGCATCACCGGAATTACCAGCGCTCGGAAGAGGTATAACTTCAGGCCAACTGGCATCGAAGTCGACCCCAGCATTGGATGCAGGGAAGCAATTGCTCCCTGTACCTTCACCGATAGGTCCCTGATGTGCTGGCGGAAAGTTAGACCTCTGTCCAAACTGACTCCTAGGTACTGGACAGAGTTAGTCCACTCTATCCTTCGACCTCGGAAGCTGAAGTCTGCGGGGGTGTGGCGCTTTGTGAAAAGCATGGCGTGACTTTTGTCCGGATTAACGGACGTCCGCCAACGCCGACACCACTGTTGTGTTAGACGGAGATGTCTTTGTAAAGGGTTGAAGTCTCTGAGAACAGAAGCACGTCGTCAGCGTATTGTGCCATTTCGACTCGTGGCTCTGTTGGGAAATCTGCCATAAATACGTTGAATAAGGTGGGAGATAGTACAGAGCCTTTGGGGACTCCGCCTCTCACTGGTCTTGGTGTTGAGGTTTTCCCCGCGACTGTGACTTTGAAGATGCGGTGTCGCAAGAAGCTGCGTATGATGTTGATCATTTGTGCTGGGAGCCCCAGGTGAATCAGTTTGTACAGGAGTCTGGCGTGCCATGTCTTAGAGAAGGCCTTCTCAACATTCAACGAAACTGACTCTAACAGGCGGCGGCTCCCTTTTTATAGATTACTCACTATCCGCATGTTATCCAACAATCAAGATGGCGCTAAAAGAAATACAAACTCTCTAGAAATCCGTCTCCTTCCCCGCACCGCTTCGGCGAGATTTTATCTCTGCACTGCACTGCCCGTTTCTTTGATCTCGTTGCCCGCGCCGCCTAGAATCAACAATGCGTTTGCGACATGCCATTTGTCTAAGTAACGCCAGGTAGACCACTTAGAGTTTTCATATTATCATATCACCAATATAATGAGTCAAATGGAGAATTTAATGTCCGGACGGCACATTGGCTATGGTAGCTCAAGGGGTTGGAGCGACTGGACGGAAACCAGGAGATTCGTGGTTCAAATCTCGGCCATGGCATTGAATTTTTCATGTTGACTGTAATTAATTAAAAATCACCCATATAACGGAGTAATGCATTTAAAAGGATTAATTCCTCAATATAAAACATTAAATATTAAAAGCAGAAGCATTATTAACAGTGAAGTATTCTTCATATTTGAGTTTGATTAGTAAGTGAAGTTTGAGTGTAAACATAGTGACTCATAAATCAAACTCAAACATAAAAAATTAAATTAAAAATATATCTGGTATTTATCAATTTGATTCTTTTTTTTTAGATTGTAATCGGTTTTATATTGGTAGGAAAAACGTAATTTTGAATCCAGAACGAAATATCATTTTCGTAACATTAAGTATAAACAGACTGATAAATTGGCTGTAGCAGATCATTTTTGGTCATTTAACTATGAAATAAATCCTGAAGTTAAATTATTAAAACAATTAAATCTTCCGATAGATTTAATGGTTTGGGAAAACATATTTATTTTAAAAAGTAAACATCGCGTAATGAATTTTGAAATACCAGCAGTTGATTCTGTTTTTAGGTTTGTTTCGTTTTCAGATGTTGGTAATACTGAAACAGCACCATAACTTCCTTAATGACGAATTTGTTTTCTCCTGTGGTTTTATTTGACTGATGGTGCGAACAAGAGTTTATGAAGTCGATTTTAATTAGAAAGAAGAATTAACATCATTTTGTTAAGTTAACTGAAGTTTTTGTTACAAATTGTTATATTCATGGATTCACTGTAGCTAACTTCATTTTCTAGTAATGCAGATTTAGTTATATTTGTAGAGATTTTTGGTATTGTAGAAACAGAAACAAAAAAGAGCTTAATGTACACAAAATATTATTTGTATAGATAGAATCAACTGGAACATTCAATGCCATAGCCAGGATTTGAACCACGTACCTCCCGATATTGTCTTGTATATAAGGGCACTCAACTGCTTGGTCAATGATCAGTCACAGGAGGTAACTACCTCTGCCGGACTTCGCTCTCAGCCTTTGCCGAGTAAACATGCCAGGAAGGAAGAAGATGAAGACTACCAACGCAGCTGAGCCTGCGACGCAGCCCCTGCTTTGCCACCAACACCACCGTCGGGCTCGCCGCAATCTCTCGCAGCTCCCGAGAGATCACCGCTGTTACCAACGCCGACCACCAGTACTATTGAAGCAGAAACTGCACCGCTGACCTCACATGGCCAGCCTAAAGAAGACTCGCCAAATGCACCCTGGTTGTCACTGCCTGCCCGAGCCGCCACACTGTCTACATACAGCGTAGTCATTCGGGGAGTGCACAGGCATCTCATTGATGCATGCAGTCCGACACCGTTGGCCTCCTCTGAGGAGGGGCATGCGCATCAACACCTACAGGGGACCCTCACGTCTAGTTCGACTAGAGTTCACAGAAGAGAGCAACTACCAGGCTGCGCTGAAAGACTCCCAGCCTTCGGGCCGCGCCGTGACTCAGTGGTCAGCCCGCTTGGCTCTCACCAAGGCGGCCCGGGTTCGATCCCAGGCGACCGCAAAGTGAGATTTGTGGTGGACTACACGGCGCTGGGGCGGGTTTTCTCCGGGACCTCCGGTTTACCCCGCCATCTCATTCCACCGGTGCTCCATCTTCATCTCATGCACCATCAAAGTCACCGCCTGCGGTGCCGTATGTAGTAAAAGCGGGCGTTGAACACTACACATTTTCCCAGCCTTCGGGCAGGTACTCCCGATTGAGGCCAACCTGGGCAGCCGTCCCGTCCCCTGTCGACGCTGCTGCCAGTATGGGCACACCACCGGTTCCTACGCCAACATTCCACGCTGCCACTACTGTGGCGCCGCGTGCCTCATTGCACCCTGCACCGGGCATGATCTGACGCGCCGCTCGCTGTACTGTGCCATCTGCGACACGGCGAGGTACTTCACCGGACAGGCGGCGTGCCCGAGAAGCCCGAGCGGAAGCCGCACACAGCAACAGCCTCACAAACCTTACCTCCACACCAATACCCTCACAGTCACACCCATAACGCCATACACAACAACATCTCACCTACGCCAAATCCCTCACAGGTCAACCAGACTCACAGCTACTCCAACATATTAAAACCCCACACGCCAGCACAGAGAAAGCCACGGAGCTTCTCCAGACATTCAGCATAACGCTCTAGGACATGCAGACAGCATTCAAGGAGCTGACTGCGCAAGTAGCAGCATGGGAGGCAGCCCTACTTCGTACTTTGGACGAGATGAAGGAGGCCACCCAGGCTTCGCAGCGCGGTACTCGGGAGACCGCCGGCCCCAGACGCGCTTGACTACTGCAAGGCTAAAATAGTAGGCTACATCAACGACACACGCCCCTTCACGCCAGCTAAGCTCGAGGGAGCTCTCAGAATGCATAAGAACTCCATCACTGACAACATCAGAGACGTTGCAAGGGCACTTGCACACATGCAAGGGGCCCCATCACCGCGCAGAGACAACCGCACCCGAGGGACGCCACCACCTGAACTGCCACGCCGATACCCTCCATTAGATAAGGTCCTCACGAGACCTACATCGATCAGCACGGAGCATTATAGGAAGAACGTCACATTTTGAAAGGAACGCTGGGCATCAGGGCCTAGTGGTCATGACCTCTATCTCCCCTCAACACTCCATGCGGTTCGCCGCAGTCACCAACACTACTCTTGAATCTGGGTGCCACGAACGGAACCAACTAACTTCACCAGAGCTACTGCCCTTGTCAGTGGAAGGTTTTTTTATTAGGTATTCCGCACCGGTGACCGTCACCGGAGCAGCGACTCCTATGTTACCAGTCCAACGGGTTGGTGTGGGTTAATCCATTTTTTCCTTCCACGTAAAATATATACTAGTCCATGACAATAGCCTGATATAAATTAATCAAAATATAAAAAACATATCAAAACAAAATGACTATAATATAAATAAGATCAAATTGGTAACAAAAACAATAAGAGCTATAATTTCCAATAACATACCAAAAGGCATAAAAATTACAACTTTCAATATCAACTTGCCATGACAAGGGCTACCACCCCAGTGGTGGTCGAATCAATTTGTTTCTTTCCTTTGGGGACGTACCTCCCTGTCCAGAGTGAGTGCACATGTAAGATTCTTTTAAACATAACTGCTTTCTTTCGTGTAGGTATTCCATTTAAAAATGAACATCTGCACATCGATGAACAAATGAACATCAAAGAGGTTTGTCAAATTAGTCTCATTACTTACTCTTCCTTGGCGATATGCAGTTGCTTGTATATTCCCCAAGATAGTGACGTAATTTCAAAAGGACCTCCAAGAATTAGGAGCTAAGAAACCCTCTGCCCTCCTTGCGGTCTGCACTGTGCTGCAAGGGGAAATAAACGACATTAATTAAGAAGAAATAGCTAGCACAATGCTGTCCCTTGGCTGCTGCTAATTAAAAATAAGTTAGAAAACTTAATTCAAAAGTTATCCTTCCGCGCAGTGCTAATTGAAAGCAAGGGAGTCGAGACGGAGAAAGTCGAATGTCCTCAGGCATGATGAGTTATTCCACTTTCTTTAACTATTGTAGCGAAGGGAATTAATTACAGGAAAGTAAACAGCGGATTACGGCAGTATTCGAATACAAAATATATTCGATTCTGGGTGTTCTCGATAGCTAAATATTCTTCAAACACTTCTCGACTCACTGTTGTTATTTGCTATCCACTTTAAAAAAAGATTACATCTTTCAACGTTAATTCATATCGGAATAATAATAAAATGATGTTCGAAAGAGTACAGGATACATGGAGCTTACAGTTACCAGACATTCATCTTTCAGGATAAGAGAAAACCTCCAACGTTAAGTCATATCGGACGATGAATGAAATAATGTTCAAATGAGTACAGGGTACATAGAGCTTAGAGTTACCAGACATTCATCTTTCAGGATAAGAGAAAACCTCCAACGTTAAGTCATATCGGACGATGAATGAAATGATGTTCAAATGAGTACAGGGTACATAGAGCTTAGAGGTAGCAGACATTCATCTTTTAGGATAAGAGAAAACCTCCAACGTTAAGTCATATCGGACGATGAATGAAATGATGTTCAAATTAGTCCAGGGTACATAGAGCTTAGAGGTAGCAGACATTCATCTTTTAGGATAAGAGAAAACCTCCAACGTTAAGTCATATCGGGCGATGAATGAAATGATGTTCAAATTAGTCCAGGGTACATAGAGCTTAGAGTTACCAGACATTCATCTTTCAGGATAAGAGAAAACCTCCAACGTTAAGTCATAGCGGACGATGAATGAAATGATGTTCAAATGAGTACAGGGTACATAGAGCTTAGAGTTAGCAGACATTCATCTTTTAGGATAAGAGAAAACCTCCAACGTTAAGTCATATCGGGCGATGAATGAAATGATGTTCAAATGAGTACAGGCTACATAGAGCTTAGAGTTACCAGACATTCATCTTTCAGGATAAGGGAAAACCTCCAACGTTAAGTCATATCGGGCGATGAATGAAATGATGTTCAAATGAGTACAGGATACACAGAGCTTAGAGTTACCAGACATTCATCTTTCAGGATAAGGGAAAACCTCCAACGTGAAGTCATATCGGACGATGAATGAAATTATGTTCAAATGAGTACAGGGTACATAGAGCTTAGAGTTACCAGACATTCATCTTTCAGGATAAGGGAAAACCTCCAACGTTAAGTCATATCGGACGATGAATGAAATGATGTTCAAATGAGTACAGGGTACATAGAGCTTAGAGTTACCAGACATTCATCTTTCAGGATAAGAGAAAACCTTCAACGTTAAGTCATATCGGACGATGAATGAAATGGTGTTTAAATGAGTACAGGGTACATAGAGCTTAGAGTTACCAGACATTCATCTTTCAGGATAACGGAAAACCTCCAACGTTAAGTCATATCGGACGATGAATGAAATGGTGTTCAAATGAGTACAGGATACATAGAGCTTACAGTTACCAGACATTCATCTTTCAGGATAAGAGAAAACCTGCAACGTTAAGTCATATCGTACGATGAATGAAATTATGTTCAAATGAGTACAGGGTACATAGAGCTTAGATTTACGAGACTATCATCTTTCAGGATAAGGGAAAACCTCCAACGTTAAGTCATATCGGACGATGAATGAAATGATGTTTAAATGAGTACAGGGTACATAGAGCTTAGAGTTACCAGACATTCATCTTTCAGGATAAGAGAAAACCTCCAACGTTAAGTCATATCGGACGATGAATGAAATGATGTTTAAATGAGTACAGGGTACATAGAGCTTAGAGTTACCAGACATTCATCTTTCAGGATAAGGGAAAACCTCCAACGTTAAGTCATATCGGACGATGAATGAAATGATATTCAAATTAGTACATGGTACATAGAGCTTAGAGTTACCAGACATTCATCTTTCAGGATAAGAGAAAACCTCCAACGTTAACTCATATCGGACGATGAATGAAATGATGTTCAAATGAGTACAGAGTACATAGAGCCTAGAGTTACCAGACATTCATATTTCAGGATAAGAGAAAACCTCCAACGTTAAGTCATATCGGACGATGAATGAAATGACGCTCAAATGGAGCCAGGGTACATAGAGCTTAAATTTACCTGACATACAACTATCAGAGTAATTGGAAACTTTGAAAAGAAAAAAAAAATATCCTGACCAAGATTCAAACCCTGGTTCTCTTGTATGCGAGGCAATTATAAATACTGTATGAGCAAATGAATTATTATCCCGGGAAATGGGGGGGGGGGGTTATTTTTACATTTTGCAGCATTAAAATGCCAGTAAAAAGCGAATATATATGTGAAACACACCTGTGCCGTTTTACATGTAATTTACCTGCACGATTATCTATTTTGCTGTGTAGTCAGCGGAAATGCAACTTTCCACTTCAAGGACCACATTATGTACGTTTGGATGACTGTGCGGAAAATTAACAAAATTATTCCCAAAGTTGGTCATATCACTTTAAAGAGAGAAAAATAATTATCAAAGCAGTAGGATGTAATTCGGGTTTGTTGCTATAACCCAATGGGGAATAGTTTAGCTTCGCGGTATTTTAATTTTCCCTTTTAATCTGTGAAACAATTGAAGTGCTTGTTAGAATAAACTGGCTATTTAGCAAAGGAACTGCAGCTTGTAAAAACGTTTGCTTTACCTCAGAGTTTATTCGGAAAACTCTCCATACGTACACAAGAGGAATTTTGACTATACAGTTTGAATGGAACATTTCTTCTGATGTTACAGTAGGTTTTATTTTTGTATATAAATAAGTTTAATTTTTATAACTTTTCCGATACGTGCATTTCAGTGCTGAAAAAAGTGACGTACGATAATGATTTGTTTAGAGGCCTTTTCCTCACATATAGGTCTAATTAATTATCATTTTTCTATAACTTTAGATGCGCTCGACTTTAAAATCGTAACCGAAGTTTGATCCTTAATGCTTCAGGAGTTGGCACTCATCCACTGTATTGAAAAGTTAGAATCAAACTAGCGTCAAGTGCGTGAAAAGAAAACCCAAGAAAGAAATAAGGAAATGATAATAAAGCAACCAAGTTTCTGCATCACTAACCTCTTGTAGGAAATCCGAGAACTCTTCATCTAAAAGACGTTTTACTATCGTATAAAGAGAGAAATAAAATGAACAGAAAGCTTTCCTATCAGCTTTACTCTTTCACCCTTTCTTCTCGGGGGATCAAACGTTTTAGTTATATCAGTATTCTATGTGAGGACATAAACAGTAGAATGCCGATCACATCCGGTCGATGTTATGCATTGCACATGCAATTTATCTCGCTAAGGTTATGTCAGAGAGTGTAAAATTGTTACCGTAACTCCGGCATCATCATCGACGATGTTGATAGCAGTCAAAGGGCGACCATCGTTCATCTGGTGGTGCCTTTCAAGAAAGAGCTGTAGGTGGGTGTCTCGGCGCTGCATGTCAGGATGACATGTTTCTGATAAACAGTTCCACCTCAGGTAGGACGGTTTCCGGTCTCCGAAGACGGTCTGGAAAGGTAGTTTCCGGAACACAGTAGGGTGGGGTCTGAAGAGTAGTTTCCAACTCGTAAAGTGTAGGAAATGTGTCCTCTACACTGTATTGGCTTGTTGGAAAGGCCACCTGCTGTCTCCTCTCACCTCATCCTTCCTACACGAGGATGCGCCACTAGAGGGCATAGCTACAATAGACCAAGTTTCGATCTCTATGTCAAATCCTGTCCATAGCGTAGTCCACTCCAATCCAAATACGAAACTTGTAATTTAATTTCAAAAGGTTTTGGGAAAGATGTCGCTCCAAAAAGTATCCTTTATATAGAAGATTATTATAACATTTTTAATTTCCCAAATTGGCGTTTGAATTAAACTACCACAGCCATTTTTATGATAAGCAAAATGTGTGTCTAGCATTTTCTGTTGAACTGTGAAGTCTTCTTTATTTACATGTCAATAAAGTGCAAGAGAAAGAAAATATCTTAATGCACTAAGGATATAATTCACGTTAAAGAACACGATTAATACAGTATTTAACGAAAAGTATGCAAAAAATTCGAGAAGCATTTCTTGCGGAAAGAGAACAAAAAGTATTATTGGAACATATCGTAGGTCTAGAAATTGTTTATTTCCTTTCTAGAGCACTTACAACACTCAATAACAGAAGAATGTTAAAACAAGAAATCACAGCACATGTTCAAAATAGCCTGCATTAGGTCCAATGCCTCCATCAACCCATCTACATCTGTAACTGGAGCTGCATAAACAGATTTCAAATATCCCCACAGATAAAAATATAGTGGGTTTAAGTCAGGTGAGCGTGGAGGCCAGGGAAATGGTGCACCTCTTCCTGTCCATCTAGCACGAAATCTGTTATTCAGAAATCGACGGAAATAAAGCTTGAAATGAGGAGGAGCTCCATCATGCATGAACTGAGTGCCGGTGCCTAACAATCGTATTGTAGCACAATGACAACAATTTAACCAAATGCAAAAGCAAATACTTATTACTGCACAATTAAACCAGTGTTCTGTTGTGAGGCTATGAACTACAGGAGAGCTACGTATTATACATGCCACCATGCAAGCAGAATTCTAGAAAAGGAGCTCTAACAAGGAAATAAACGACTTTCGGAGCTATATTCATATAACATATTTATATCCTATATATACATCAAATTATTTTTATTCTTTAAGTATTTTATTATTAAATTATTATTTCCCCCCTTTGCTTTGTTTTCGTGTTTATTTAAAGAGAACAGAATTTCAAAGTCATGACACAGCAACCGGCAAAATGATTTGACTGAAACAGTTAAGGCGAAACCGCTGTATCGAATGTTTTGTCGCATATAACTTTATTCTCTGTGATGGAGAAAATTGGGATCGATCGTAAGTGCGAGAGTAATCGAGATATAGTAATTCCACACCGAAGTGAAAATGAACATGCTGGACCATAGATTCGGGTGATGCTAGCGAAGATGGATAAATCAGTGACAGAATGGTTAAGTAGGTTGTTTAACGCAGGTAATAAACTATGTATTAACAAGCAAGGATAGCAAATACTCATTATCACCTAGATCGTCTCACCCCAAAAGGCCATGATTAAATAGACATCATTTTTGTTACGGTCCACTGGGCTGGACTACACTACCCAAACTTGATCTATTATACCTATACCGCAAAGTAACCTAAAAGTAAGTTATTGCTGAATCCTTTGCAAAATATATAAACGTATCAATTAGTTATTCATTAAAATGTTAAATGTACAATTGGATATGTTAACAGTAAAAGGCGGTTCGATTTTCTTTATTTCTTCAGTACATCTTGTAAAAGTTTACTGTTTTATAATATCCATCAAAAATGAAAGATTCAATTCCGCTACACAAACAAATAACCCAAGAACTAAGACATGTGCTACTAAAATTAATTCATAACAAAAGACAGTATAAGAAGGCTTTGTCTATAAAATTTAGGCGTAGATTTTCATTTGTTCAATTTTCAGTTCATTATTTTCTCTTAATGTCCAATAAAATATGGGAAAGCAATTTTATTTTTACGATTTGTTCAATTATTGCAAAACTTTACTTATCAGTAGAGCTCGGATTTGTATACACTGTAAAGTAGGAATATATGTATGCATGTATGTACTGAAAATCTGCTAAACATGCCCTAAAACTTATTAATATGCATTTAAAATAAAATACATTATTCCAAAACTCTCACATTTATTAATCTTGATGTATTCAAATAGTAAAATATAAAAAACACGCACTAATTAGTTAATATTTATCTCTCTTTTAGTATATTTTAATATAAGTTATGTTTATTGCAGCATTTTATGTAGGAAACGATTTTCTTCTGTTACTTGAAATGTTTTTGTATTTCTATGTGCAACTGTTTCTATATGTCGCGTAATCTATAATTTTTGTTGCGGGGCACCTATAACAGTATATAAATAATATAGTACGGAATTTACTACTGAATATCCTGAATTAATCCCAGGTTCCTGAAGTTCTCCTTCTTCAGAACTGGAAGCCAGAGATCGTATATTTTCCAACTTGGAAGCTGTAGATGTTGAAATATTAACCCCGGAGGCAAATAGGGAAGATTGAATCTCCCGCAGACTGCGGTGTTGTATTACTTCAACACGTGTGTAAATCTGCACCCCTTGGACAAGCGTGTGGACCCCAAAGAAGAGCAGGTATAGACTCGATATTGATTGTCACTACTAACCCGGCTGGAACTTTGCGAGTGTACAAGTTTGCCAACTACTGAAACCCATACCACATCTGTCAAGAAGGACTTTCTCCCTGGCATCCTGCTGTACCAGTAAACAGCAATTCAAACTCCTCGTTATAAATATATAACCATTCAGGAAGCCCTTCCGCAGACACTCACACTGAACTACCTCTTTCCGTGGCTTTCCCTGCACAGTAGCTGAATATTTCATCCATGGAGCTAGGTTTCGTGGAATGAGGTGGTACCAGGAAGATGGTACGCATGCACCCCAAAGGAAAGTGTTGCCGTGGTTACTAAATGACTGCCTGTATTAATTGGTCGTTCATAACCCTCCCTAAACCGCTCTAGTAGTGGAACCGGTTTTCTAGCCTCAATGTGTTAATCTTAAAAATACACACGTATTAAAGAGAGCAACAGAAGTATATTGCCTGCCTTTGAAACATGTCTGTCGCACCCTCAAGACGTCCAGAGTTCGAATCCTAGTCGGGGTGAGTTATGCGGAAAAACTAGTAACCGGAATTATCCCTTATCCTGACAGATGAATAGTAAATCTAAGCTCTATGTACCCCGGGATACTATGAACATCATTTTATTCATCGTCTGATATGACTTAACGTTGGAGGTTTTCCCTTATCCTGAAATATGAATGTCTGGTAACTCTAAGCTCTAAGTACCCTGTAATCATTTGAACATCATTTCAATCATCGTCCGATATGACTTAACGTTGGAGGTTTTCTCTTATCCTGAAAGATGAATGTCTGGTAACTCTAAGCTCTATGTACCCTGTACTCATTTGAACATCATTTCATTCATCGTCCGATATGACTTAACGTTGGAGGTTTTCTCTTATCCTGAAATATGAATGTCTGGTAACTCTAAGCTCTATGTACCCTGTACTCATTTGAACATCATTTCATTCATCGTCCGATATGACTTAACGTTGGAGGTTTTCCCTTATCCTGAAAGATGAATGTCTGGTAACTCTAAGCTCTATGTACCCTGTATTCATTTGTACATCATTTCATTCATCGTCCGATATGACTTAACGTTGGAGGTTTTCTCTTATCCTGAAAGATGAATGTCTGGTAACTCTAAGCTATATGTACCCTGTACTCATTTGAACATCATTTCATTCATCGTCCGATATGACTTAACGTTGGAGGTTTTCTCTTATCCTGAAATATGAATGTCTGGTAACTCTAAGCTCTATGTACCCTGTACTCATTTGAACATCATCTCATTCATCGTCCGATATAACTTAACGTTGGAGGTTTTCCCTTATCCTGAAAGATGAATGTACTCTGTACTTATTTGAACATCATTTCATTCATCGTCCAATATGACTAAACGTTGGAGGTTTTGTCTTATCCTGAAATATGAATATCTGGTAACTCTAAGCTCTATGGACCCTGTACTCATTTGAACATCATTTCATTCATCGTCCGATATGACTTAACGTTGGAGGTTTTCCCTTATCTCTGAATGATGAATGTCTGGTAACTCTAAGCTCTATGTACCCTGTACTCATTTGTACATCATTTCATTCATCGTCCGATATGACTTAGCGTTGGAGGTTTTCTCTTATCCTGAAAGATGAATGTCTGGTAAATCTAAGCTCTATGTAGCCTGTACTCATCTGAACATCATTTCATTCATCGTCCGATATGACTTAACGTTGGAGGTTTTCTCTTATACTGAAAGATGAATGTCTGGTAACTCTAAGCTCTATGTACCCTGTACTCATTTGAACATCATTTCATTCATCGTCCGATATGACTTAACGTTGGAGGTTTTCCCTTATCCTGAATGATGAATGTCTGGTAACTCTAAGCTCTATGCACCCTGTACTCATTTGTACATCATTTCATTCATCGTCCGATATGACTTAACGTTGGAGGTTTTCCCTTATCCTGAAAGATGAATGTCTGGTAACTCTAAGCTCTATGTACCCTGTACTCATTTGAACATCATTTCACTCATCGTCCGATATGACTTAACGTTGGAGGTTTTCCCTTATCCTGAAAGATGAATGTCTGATAACTCTAAGCTCTATGTACCCTGTACTTATTTGAACATCATTTCATTCATCGTCCGATATGACTTAACGTTGGAGGTTTTCTCTTATCCTGAAAGATGAATGTCTGGTAACTCTAAGCTCTATGTACCCTGTACTCATCTGAACATCATTTCACTCATCGTCCGATATGACTTAACGTTGGAGGTTTTCTCTTATACTGAGAGATGAATGTCTGGTAAGTCTAAGCTCTATGCACCCTGTACTCATTTGAACATCATTTCACTCATCGTCCGATATGACTTAACGTTGGAGATTTTCCCTTATCCTGAAAGATGAATGTCTGATAACTCTAAGCTCTATGTACCCTGTACTCATTGAACATCATTTCGTTCGTCGTCCGATATGACTTAACGTTGGAGGTTTTCTCTTATCCTGAAAGATGAATGTCTGATAACTCTAAGCTCTATGTACCCTGTACTTATTTGAACATCATTTCATTCATCGTCCGATATGACTTAACGTTGGAGGTTTTCTCTTATCCTGAAAGATGAATGTCTGTTAACTCTAAGCTCTATGTACCCTGTACTCATCTGAAAATAATTTCACTCATCGTCCGATATGACTTAACGTTGGAGGTTTTCTCTTATCCTGAAAGATGAATGTCTGGTAACTCTAAGCTCTATGTACCCTGTACTCATTTGAACATCATTTCACTCATCGTCCGATATGACTTAACGTTGGAGGTTTTCTCTTATCCTGAAAGATGAATGTCTGATAACTCTAAGCTCTATGTACCCTGTACTCATTGAACATCATTTCGTTCATCGTCCGATATGACTTAACGTTGGAGGTTTTCTCTTATCCTGAAAGATGAATGTCTGATAACTCTAAGCTCTATGTACCCTGTACTTATTTGAACATCATTTCATTCATCGTCCGATATGACTTAACGTTGGAGGTTTTCTCTTATCCTGAAAGATGAATGTCTGGTAACTCTACGCTCTATGTACCCTGTACTCATTTGAACATCATTTCATTCATCGTCCTATATGACTTAACGTTGGAGGTTTTCTCTTATCCTGAAAGATGAATGTCTGGTAACTCTAAGCTCTATGTAGCCTGTACTCATCTGAACATCATTTCATTCATCGTCCGATATGACTTAACGTTGGAGGGTTTCTCTTATCCTGAAAGATGAATGTCTGATAACTCTAAGCTCTATGTACCCTGTACTCATCTGAACATCATTTCATTCATCGTCCGATATGACTTAACGTTGGAGGTTTTCTCTTATCCTGAAAGATGAATGTCTGATAACTCTAAGCTCTATGTACCCTGTACTCATTGAACATCATTTCGTTCATCGTCCGATATGACTTAACGTTGGAGGTTTTCTCTTATCCTGAAAGATGAATGTCTGGTAACTCTAAGCTCTATGTACCCTGTACTTATTTGAACATCATTTCATTCATCGTCCGATATGACTTAACGTTGGAGGTTTTCTCTTATCCTGAAAGATGAATGTCTGATAACTCTAAGCTCTATGTACCCTGTACTTATTTGAACATCATTTCATTCATCGTCCGATATGACTTAACGTTGGAGGTTTTCTCTTATCCTGAAAGATGAATGTCTGGTAACTCTAAGCTCTATGTAGCCTGTACTCATCTGAACATCATTTCATTCATCGTCCGATATGACTTAACGTTGGAGGTTTTCTCTTATCCTGAAAGATGAATGTCTGGTAACTCTAAGCTCTATGTACACTGTACTCATTTGAACATCATTTCATTCATCGTCCGATATGACTTAACGTTGGAGGTTTTCTCTTATCCTGAAAGATGAATGTCTGGTAGCTCTAAGCTCTATGTACCCTGTACTCATTTGAACATCATTTCATTCATCGTCCGATATGACTTAACGTTGGAGGTTTTCTCTTATCCTGAAAGATGAATGTCTGGTAACTCTAAGCTCTATGTACCCTGTACTCATTTGAACATCATTTCATTCATCGTCCGATATGACTTAACGTTGGAGGTTTTCTCTCATCCTGAAAAACATATGTGTGGTAACTCTAAGCTCTATGTACCCTGTACTCATTTGAACATCATTTCACTCATCGTCCGATATGACTTAACGTTGGAGGTGTTCCCTTATCCTGAAAGATGAATGTCTGGTAACTCTAAGCTCTATGTACCAATTTGAACATCATTTCATTCGTCGTCCGATATGACTTAAGTTTAGAGGTTTCCTCTTATCCTGAGTGTATATTGAACGATGAATGAAATGATGTTCAAATCGGTATAGGGCACATAGAGCTTAGAGTTACTAGAAATTCATGGTAATTCCCCATGACCGAGATCAGAACTCGAGACCTGTTGAACGTGAAGCAGACACGCTACAGACTTGGGTATTAAGTATGCTTGTCCTAAACACTGGTGAGATAGAGTGCGGCTCGACAAACCTCTGCTCTCTTGTATGGACCAAGGAGTTCGGTTTCCAATAGCGATGGCACTTGTCTTTGTAACTGAAAGCCCTTCTCGAGTAGTACAACTGCTAAACTTTTGGGCCGACGTCAACATGTCGATGGCAAGTAAATCACCTCCCAGCAGCGTCAGGAATGTAAGAGACGCGGGTCGATTCCGACACCCGTAGGAATGCAATTACGTCTCGTTCTCTTGCTGATGAACCTAATATTTTTATTTGGAATGCGTTTTTTCAAGCTCGTGCAAGAAAGAATTCCTGCCATGTAAACCAAGGGACGACTTCTGCTTGAATAAAAATTAACTTCTGCACGATGATGTGCTCTCTTGGCTTTATAGAGTACCAGACACATAGGAGGAAGTGTATTTAAAAATTATATAGAAAGTTATAATGTATTTTCTAAGATGTCTATCAAGTATTTTGCCAACTGAAAAGTTTTCTATAAAAATTTGTTTAGATTAACAAAAAACAAGCTTCCAAAAATAGTTCATAGACAAATGGGTAGTGGAGGTTGTAAGCGATACAATTCTTTTCCACTTTTTTCTTAGCATTAGTCATTCCCGAAATATAGATATTTATATTTCATCCGCTGAAGTTAACTTTCATACGTCATCAATGTCTAAGTCACGTAATTGTTCTAGAACAATTGCCTGCACCCATAGAACATTTAGCGAGACCAGATCTATCCTTCTTACTCTTTTGTCTTCTTCCAAATACTATACTCACGATCTTATCACTCCTGTTATACTGTAACTCACGATAGTTTAATTCTGCTGTAAACAACAAGGCGTAGCTGACTCAACTTGCCACGTAGAAGTTAACGGACGTTTTCTTTTATTTGCATACGTACGATAAACCCCTCCTTTAAGTACGGTACTGAGCACTGCTCCGTGAGAGCTAATTTCGGAGAGAGAAATGTATGCAAATGTTTCGATTATTATAAAAGTAATAGCCTCACACTTTATCTTTCTGCTTCACATATCACATAGATGTGTTCTGTATACTATATCCAGATTAGACAGAAGACAGTTGAAATTTTACACACTATTAAATTATTTTGTTAAATTATGCTGCATTTTATTTAACAATTACTAGACACTGTTATTATATCCTATACCAGACAGCTCTCTCACAAAGAGGTCTGTAGCGAGTTGAATGCTGATAAGTGTATCAGATTTACTGGCATATAAAAAGCTCTTCAGGTTAAAATTCCTCACACCTGCGGTCTGATTTGATTCTGGCAATTGACAACATCGTTAAAAAACAAAATATTTGTTTTCCCTCTCACTCAAAAGTTCATTTAAAAAAGATATATTGTGACTTTGTGGGTTTGTGAAATTAAAAGTCCAATTGCACAAACTCCGAATTACAATTAGAACACTTGCCGATTACATAGAATTACGTAGCGCACACAATTACAATCCAACAGTTCGTCTGTCACAGGCCTACTCCACACTCACAATTACGTACATCTCCTCTTATCCACGTACGCAGCCTTCCAGTCCGTTCTCTAGCACTGCGCTGTTCACGGCTGCTCACCAACAACTGAACTGACTCGTCCACTGCAGCCCTTATATAGGAATAGCTCTGTTTCTGGAAGTCTCGCGGTTCAGAAAATAATCTCGAATGTTCCAGACGCCAGGGGGAGGGGAAAGAGACGTACACTGGCTAGTGATGCTCTTCTAACCATCCCCTCCGTGAGCACTACACAGATAAATGGGTAGGCGCGGCCTAAATACTTCCCGTCTGGCCCCTACCTGCCAGCTGATTCTCTCGGGAATTCCGATGTTCAGGTGACAATATTGAACTACTTGAACACTGACTGCCATTTCTACATGTTAATGTTTGAAGGCATTTTTCTTAATTTTTTATTTACGGCACCTCAAAACGTGTATTTCTAATGAAATCTTGGTCAACGTTTTGAGCGGAACGTAATATTTGCTCCAATTACTGGAAGACTAGCGCAGAAATAACAATTATAAGGTTGATATAGTAGAGCCAGACTCAAAAATTCAATGCCATCGCGGGATTTGAACCACGTAGCTTCTGGTCTGCGTCCAGCCACTCTAAATCATTTAGCTACCATAGTCAACGTGCCAACATGACATTAAATTCTCCAACTGACTCGTGTTTTCCCCGGTAAACCACTAGGAGATCTCATAAACACATGAGACAACTACCTTAATGACGACTTACTATGCTGTAAGTACTTTAAGACCCGGACTTTATAGTAAACCACTAGGAGATCTCATAAACACATGAGACAACTACCTTGATGACGACTTACTATGCTGTAAGTACTTTAAGGTCCGGGCTTTATAGTAAACCACTAGGAGTTCTCATAAACACATGAGACAACTACCTTAATGACGACTTACTATGCTGTAAGTACTTTAAGACCCGGGCTTTATAGTAAACCACTAGGAGATCTCATAAACACATGAGACAACTACCTTAATGACGACTTACTATGCTGTAAGTACTTTAAGGTCCGGGCTTTATAGTAAACCACTAGGAGTTCTCATAAACACATGAGACAACTACCTTAATGACGACTTACTATGCTGTAAGTACTTTAAGACCCGGACTTTATAGTAAACCACTAGGAGATCTCATAAACACATGAGACAACTACCTTAATGACGACTTACTATGCTGTAAGTACTTTAAGACCCGGGCTTTATAGTAAACCACTAGGAGTTCTCATAAACACATGAGACAACTACCTTAATGACGACTTACTATGCTGTAAGTACTTTAAGGCCCGGACTTTATAGTAAACCACTAGGAGTTCTCATAAACACATGAGACAACTACCTTAATGACGACTTACTATGCTGTAAGTACTTTAAGGCCCGGACTTTATAGTAAACCACTAGGAGTTCTCATAAACACATGAGACAACTACCTTAATGACGACTTACTATGCTGTAAGTACTTTAAGGCCCGGGCTTTATAGTAAACCACTAGGAGTTCTCATAAACACATGAGACAACTACCTTAATGACGACTTACTATGCTGTGAGTACTTTAAGACCCGGACTTTATAGTAAACCACTAGGAGTTCTCATAAACACATGAGACAACTACCTTAATGACGACTTACTATGCTGTAAGTACTTTAAGACCCGGACTTTATAGTAAACCACTAGGAGTTCTCATAAACACAAGAGACAACTACCTTAATGACGACTTACTATGCTGTAAGTACTTTAAGGCCCGGACTTTATAGTAAACCACTAGGAGTTCTCATAAACACATGAGACAACTACCTTAATGACGACTTACTATGCTGTAAGTACTTTAAGGTCCGGGCTTTATAGTAAACCACTAGGAGTTCTCATAAACACATGAGACAACTACCTTAATGACGACTTACTATGCTGTAAGTACTTTAAGACCCGGGCTTTATAGTAAACCACTAGGAGTTCTCATAAACACATGAGACAACTACCTTAATGACGACTTACTATGCTGTAAGTACTTTAAGGTCCGGGCTTTATAGTAAACCACTAGGAGTTCTCATGAACACATAAGACAACTACCTAAATGACGACTTACTATGCTGTAAGTACTTTAAGGTCCGGGCTTTATAGTAAACCACTATGAGTTCTCATAAACACATGAGACAACTACCTTAATGACGACTTACTATGCTTTAAGTACTTTAAGGCCCGGGGTTTATAGTAAACCACTAGGATTTCTCATAAACACATGAGACAACCATCTTAATGATGACTTACTATGCTGTAAGTACTTTAAGACCCGGGCTTTATAGTAAACCACTATGAGTTCCCATAAACACATGAGACAACTACCTTAATGACGACTTACTATGCTGTAAGTACTTTAAGGCCCGGACTTTATAGTAAACCACTAGGAGTTCTCATAAACACATGAGACAACTGCCTTAATGACGACTTACTATGCTGTAAGTACTTTAAGGTCCGGGCTTTATAGTAAACAACTAGGAGTTCTCATAAGCACAAGAGACAACTACCTTAATGACGACTTACTATGCTGTAAGTACTTTAAGACCCGGGCTTTATAGTAAACCACTAGGAGTTCTCATAAACACATGAGACAACTACCTTAATGACGACTTACTATGCTGTAAGTACTTTAAGGCCCGGGTTTATAGTGAACCACTAGGAGTTCTCATAAACACATGAGACAACTACCTTAATGACGACTTATTATGCTGTAAGTACTTTAAGACCCGGGCTTTATAGTAAACCACTATGAGTTCTCATAAACACATGAAACAACTATCTTATTGACGACTTACTATGCTGTAAGTACTTTAAGGCCCGGGCTTTATAGTTCGGACCACTATTAGGTACAATTAATGGAAATTAATTGTTCTTTCACACTAGCCGGGTGTAGGACGCACTATGAAAGCCTAGGGCCAGGCTGAAATATTTAATGTCATAGCCGGGATTTGAACCTCGGATCTTCTGGTTGGCGTCCAGCCGCTCTTACCCTTGAGCTACTATGGCCAACGTGCCAATATGACATTAAATTCTCCAACTGACTCGTATTCTTCCCGGTAACCCACTAGGAGTTCTCATAAACACATGAGACAGGTAGCTTAATGACGACTTACTATGCTGTAAGTACTTTAAGACCCGGGCTGTATAGTTCGGACCACTATTAGGTCAATTAATGGAAATTAATTATTCTTTCACACATTACAAGGTTCTCATAAAGGCACATAACCTCAATTCACGATTCAGATGTAAGAAAATAAGGTGTAACAAAGGTGTAGAGTGTATCCAAGAGACCAGTAACACGTTTATAATCATAATAAAGGGAAACTCACAAATCTTAATAGACTACCAATCTCTCAGCAGAGTACTAAGCAAAAAATGATCAAATAAAAATGTAACCGGCCATGGAAACTTAAGCTTTCCCAGAATGCAAGTCTTTTATTCTTTCGCACACCACTCTAATACTGGACAAAGGATTGGAATAAAAAGCTAACAAGCCAAAAGAAAAAAACGGGGGTAACAATGTAACAAGAAGGACGTAGTGTTCACAAAAGTACAACTTGGTTGGAGTTTCAATATATTTTACAGCTTACACTCCTTATGCGTTATCACTGCTGCCAACAGATCCTCGTATTTTTCCCGCCAGAAGCAATTCGAAAACGCCAGCATTATAAATCGCGTTCTTGCCAACACTTTTTCATATTTCTGCCGACAGAAGCAATTTTAGACGCTGAAATATTACGAGAAAGCCACCAAATGCACTCTCTACCTACGTTCCAAAAGCCTTAGAGGTTTGTTTTTCTCAAGAGTTAAGTGCAGAATAATGACCGAGGCTGGAGAAATATTTGGGGCTTCCAGAAAGAAAGCCGTAAAAAAAGTGAAAATTATTCACTGGAGCCCGTCAGCTCTAAGCCGCTTTCGTTGAAGACATATTGATATCGAGATAAATTAATGTAAGAGGGTTATTGCTTCTTTGAGAAGCATCACCGCATTCTACATTATTAAATCCGGGTTTGCTGTCTTAAATCACGGCCTTCTAGAATAAGGACCTCACATAAGCGTTCAAGATTGAGGAAAATGCCACCCATACTACAGAGGTGGCCAAATTATTAGAATAAATCTCTGAAAACCTTCTTTATATACTTAACATTAATACTGTCACCCAATTATCGGAAGGCGCGACCAACTGGAGGCTGGGTGAGGGCCGGGAGGCATTCGCCCACGCCTACCCATTTGTCTTATAGCGCTAACAAAGGGATGGTTGGAGAAACATCACTGGCCGACTCTTTCCCCTCCATCTGCCGTCTGGAACCTGCGGGGTGATTCACTGAAACGCGAAACTTCCAGAAACAGCGATCTTCCTATATAAGGCCTGCAGTTGGCGAGTGAATCAGTTCTTTGCGAGCAGCCGTGAGGAGCAACGGGTGAGAGAACGGACTGGAAGACTGCGTACGTGCATCGGAGGAGTTGTCCGTAATTACGAGTGCAGAGTGGACCTGTGACAGACGAACTGGTGTGTGCGCTACGTAATTCTATGTAATCGGCAAGTGTTCCAACTGTAACTCGGTGGAAGTAAAGAACATTTTGAGTTTGTACAATTGGAATTTTAATTTCACGAACCCACAAAGTCACAATATGAGACATAAACCTGAATCAATATATTTTATATAGGGAGATAGGGGTTATTGATCTTTTTAACGTAAGTCTTTATTGTATATGTGATTTCTTTCATTTTTTTAATTTATCTTTTCGTAAAATTTTGGGGTTTTATGTTAAATATTTACCAATGTGGTCATATTTTAACAGATAAGATAATGGTTATTTATAATATTTTTTGAGTTTTTGAGGATTTGTATCTGTTTAGTATGAATGGTATGTATCATATATAAACATTTTGCTTTAAATTATATAATATGTTATTTATTATTTGTAATATCTTGATATTAGAATGCTAATGTTAAATTAAAATACACTGAAGCATTAGTTAAAATAGGAGAAATTTAGAGATTGTGCTGGTTACCAGTACAAAAGTTGCCGCATGATTCCGGCGGCTTTAGATAAGTAGATTTAGAATTTGTTTGGTTTTGAATGAACGGCTATCCTGTTAATTGTTACTGCATACCAGTAAAATATTAGTTTAGGTAGTTTTGTTTTATTTTGTTAAATATTCTCGTAGATGAACATGTCTTGTTTTATATATAAGGTAGTATTATTGTTACCGTATATTTATTTTTATTTTTTCCTTATATTATCTGTAGAATTATTTTTGTAAAATTATAAAAAGTTAAATAAATATAAAGGTTTTGAATATTTATACCCCGACTTAAGAAATTAGGTGCCGGGTTATGTTATTCCAGATTTTATTTATTTACTTCTTTATTTATTTTTATTTTATCTTAGTAGCCAAATATGCCTTGTGAAATGAAAACTAATAAAATTACTTTTCAAAAATTTATTTTCAATATATTTCTACCCAATGACCCAAGAAGCCAATTTCCGTGTATAGAACGGCTATACCATTAATTATTTACGTCCTGCCTAAACTGCATGGGGCGCAATTCCGCACATTCCTTGTAGCGAGAGTGGAATTCCATTTGAGAAAGCAAGTAGACACATAATGTGAAGCCGAGATTGCTTGTTCCTCGATGTTGCATTATTGATTCAATTTCTGAAATGACTGGTACAATCTTACAGCTTCTGCCCCATCGGGTGCTCGCTAAAATGCACTTCAAAGAGCTTCCCTTTTTCGTTATGAAGTTTGCTTCCTCTCTGCAGCGTTTCAAAATTGCCCTTTCAAAGTGCATGTATCATATTTACTCTGCGCTATTGACTTTGTACCTAAATCCCTCTCTTTCATGTTCCATTCTCGGCGCAAAAGGAACCGCCAACACTTTGGAAGTCGACAATTAAAAGTGAACGCTACCAAAGGTGAGCTCTAATATAAACATAAAAATAACTGCTAATTTAAAACGTTTATAGAAAATTTCATTTGTTTATGATAGTCTCCCGTTGTTTTAGAGACGAACACAAGCTCGCCACACTCGACAAGGCCATCATCACTTCCTATATGCAAAACTATAAGACACTTACCCCTCCCCGTATGATTTCTAAGTCCTACACTTAAACCAGATCACTGTGGTTTCAGTCCATACTTTGCTTGTCATGTGCCCCTCGTTAACCCACATCTCGTCTAAATAATAAACTTTCCGCGTGTATATCCTCTATTTAAGTACATCCTCTATTTTTCTCATAACGCCACTGATGATAATCTAGCCTCGCATATCTAACCTCTCTTTTCAATTGTTATCCATCTTATTTAATGTTATTATGTGTTAGTTATCCTGTTATATACTTTGTCTTTTGTTATCTTTCATTTAAATGTGTTCATAATTATTTCTGTTTGTTTATATTATACTCGTAATTTACGACATTTAATATTTATTGCAATTAGTCTTTATAAAAATCTCGTTTAACCAATTAGCATATCCGGTTTGTTTTCGCAACCTCTTCCTGTGTATCTCCCCTCTTGTCGACTTAATTTCTATCGATTTCTTTCTATTTGTTTGGCCTGTTTTTGCACCCTTTGTTTACTTCCTCTGTGTTTACTAATCCTCCACTCCTTATTATGCAGGGGAGGACATCTGTTGACATTTGAATGAACTAGGGAACTAGGATGTGTGTTCGGTGTATCAGATCTCTATATCCAGCGCCTTCATGAATATTCACACTTTATCCCTTCAACTATTATTTTTATTGTCACTCCAATGAGTCAGCTCTTTGTTTTATTTGTAGGTACGCTGTAATAGCAACATTATCAAAGGGAAAGATTAATGTTTTTAAAATGTAGCAGATAAATAAATGTAATACACTAGTTTAAATTTTTAAAATCAATACATAATATAAAACGGGAATTATGTTCAAAAGATCTATAACCGTGGAAGCATTTGAGCATCATTTCATCCTTTTCATTCATTGGCCTATATGACTTATCATAGCGTACATAAACTTTAAAAAAAGGAGAAGAAATGAGTGCTTAAAAACTGAATCAGGGTATAATCTCTACGAGAGCATTTGAGGAAAATAACTGTTTGTTTAAAAAAAAACATCGATTTACGAGTAGAAATGTAATAATTTGTTAAATTAAAACTTCACTTATGTTATATGAAATAATTCTTATAAATTATCCGGGATCGCAATTTCATGTAAACTTATACATATCTTCAGCCGGATACAAAGCTGTCGTCATCGTTACGAACACTGGATGTTACTACGTTCTTATTAGTACTACGAAAATCTGAAGGAAAAAGATAAACAAATTTAAAAACAGAATCGATAACCCGTATTTCAAAATTAATTACGCGCTGTTTTTTTAAATAGATATATTTTTCCATACCTTTAAGTCTATCGGACCATTTAATTGTTTTAATGATTTAACTTTAGGATTTATTTCATGGTTAAATGATCAAAAATGATCTGTTACGGCCGATTTATAGTTTATTTATACTTAATGTTACGAAAATTTTCTTTCGCTCTGGTTTCCAAATTACGTTTTGTCTTTCCAGTATAAACTTTATCACAATCGAAACAATTAAATTGATAAATACCAGATTTTTTATTATTAGGAATCTTATCTTTTATAGAGAAATGTAATAAATTTTTAATACTATATTTATTTTGAGAAAATAAAGTTATACCAAACTCTTTAAAAATTTTTTGTAAATAATTATTAACCCAAGGATAGTATGTAAAAATTTTAAAATTAGAATCATCTTTTATTTTCTAAGGGTAGAAATATCCTTAAAAGTTTTTTATATTTGAATTTTTTAATTCCTATGTATAAAATCTTTATTAAAATCCTTAATTAAAGCAGTATTAATAATATGTTTATATTATTTATTAAATTCTTCTTTATTCAGGGGTATATTTATGAATCTATAAATCAAATATTGAAAACAGCAAATTTATGTGAAAAAGAGTTAAAACTTTTATTTTTATGTAATTGTCAATATGAGTAGACTTCCTATAAATACCAAAGTTTAATTTATTATTATTTATTATTATCTTTAGATGCAGAAAAGGAAGAAATGCAATAATTTCAGTTTCTAATGTACATTTTATAGCTTCATCTTACAAATTTAGTAAAATTAAAGCATCGTTTATGAGTTTGTCAGGTACAATAGCAAAAGTATCATAATATCATAAACATATCTGGATATGAATATATATATATTGTGACTTTGTGGGTTCGTGAAATTAAAAGTCCAATTGCACCACTCAAAAATGTTCTTTATTTCCACCGACTTACAGTTAAACACTTGCCAATTACACAGAATTACGTAATGCACACAATTACGGTTAACCAGTTCGTCCGTTACAGTTCCCTTTTTGCTCTCGCAATTACGTACACTCCTCCGATACACGTACACAGTCTTCCCGTCCGTTCACTAACACGGCGCTCCTTCGCTGCTTGCCAAGCGCTTTTTTATAGGAATATCACTGTTTTCTAGACGTTTCTCGTTTTCAGTGAATCAGACGGCAGAGGAAGGGGGAAGAGGCGGCCAGCGATAAGTGAAACTTCCCTAATCATCCCCTCAGTTAGTGACTGAGATTAATGGGTGGGTGTGGCGCGGCTTCTGGTCCCTTAATCAGCTGTCGTTGGTTGTGCTTTCCGATAATCGGGTGACAATACTGTCACGAATCCGATCGCGATAGCGTGGCTTGTGTACACAAAATGCCTGGAGATAAGGAGTATGCCGGAAGAAATAATTATAACACGAGATAAAAGAGCCGCCGGCACCGATAGGGTTACGCTTCTGGAAGGTGATAGAACATTGGATTCCTGTTTGGTCCAGAAATATCTCTAATTTACGAAATAAGTATTTAAGTACGTGACGGCTCGCAAAGAGTTAGTTGAGAAACAGTGTTGTAGTTGTGTAGAGTCTGTTTAGTTAACTGGTGTGCACGACGGCTGCTGCCTCTGACGAACCCTTATAATCTTTTTACAAGACAGACCCTTCTTCTCCCAGACCTTCCTGCAAGGTTGCCACCTTTCTCGATACGTCATGGGTATCGTACGACGTTTCGTCTAAATAAATTATCTTATGTCAATTACTGCAAAACTTCCTTATATATATCGCCAAGCTACAATACTACTGGATTCCATAATAACCCTTATCTTATTCAAAGTGCGGTATTTCAAACCCAGCTCCTTTAGGAGACCGCGCAAAGTGCAGCGTCCATAAGGAAAATCACAAATTTCTTGTAAAAGTGCAACCAATTCGTCTAAGGTGGGCGCTCTCCCTTTTGCATAGAATCTACACATTTCTCGACGAATTAAATCGCATGTGAAATTATCTACTTTAGAGAAACGTTTTCTTTTGTTTTCACACTTGATAGGCGTCTTTGATATTCCTTTCGTCACAATATTTCTTACTGTATTTCTGTGAATACCTAGAATTTATCATCAGGTTCATTGCATGACCCCTTACCAAGATTATTTGTCAGCACATATTTATATATGTTCAAAACAAGCGCTTGAATTTGCTTAGAAACAGTTCCCGTTATAACTTTGTTTTTTGAGGCTTCTCCAGTAACATAACTCGGCCCAGTTATGCACACTATTGTCTTCACTTGAATGAAAGTTATCTACTACTTCATTTGCATTTACCACTGCATTTCCCTCCCAAGGTCTCCACATCGTGACACACAACGAATTTCTGCACGTAATGAAACAGATCAATTGGAAGTTGGAACTTTGACAACTGAGACTCCACGTGGAGTAAACATGCGACTGTCATTTCCTGATAATCAGGGTCGCTATTGGTCCTCAACGACTGTGTTCCATTTCTGAAGTGTGGAGATAGATCTATGACGGTCATTAGTGGGCGGTAGAGTCAGGTTCCTTTGACTCCGAACTGCACATGCGTTAACTAAACAGACTTTAACAACAGTGTTGTTGTAACGAGAGCTAATGTAATCTGCTGTCACGGTTTGTTATTGTCATCGACCTTGGAAGATTATGTTGTATTGATGATGTAATGTTGTTACGTGAGAACTGAACAGCGTATTTCTAAAGATATAAAGGAGATTTTTAATTTCTGCTAGGCGGCCTTTTAATTCTACGAACCCATAAAGTTTGCTTCACTGTTAGTAACTTCATATTTTACATATCAAAGGCGTGTATTTATGTAGCTAGGCGAAGGCCTGATTACAAGGTCGGGAGCTCAAGCTCGATACAAACCTAATTTTCAAAGTATAGTCCATTATATTCTATGGTCTTTGAGCCATCGTACAGCAAGGTTTATTATCCCACGATGGTACCAGTCTCTGGTTTTTGATGTCAAGAATTTGGTGACACCCACTTCCACTGCTTCAGTGTTGTCAAAATTTCTTCCACGTAGAAAATGGCCCATGGATCGAAAAGATAAAAATCTGTTGGTGCAAGATCAGGGCTGTATGTTGGGTGTGGTAGCAGTTCAATTCCTCCCAGTTCCTGATTTTTTCCCATGTTTGTCCTTGCTGTATGGGGTATTGCACTGTCCTGTTGTAATACAACTCTACTTCGGTTAACTAATGCTGGGTGTCTCCCTCTCAAAGTTTTATGAGCTTGTTCCAGTTGGTGAGGATATTCAGTCGCCCGCTCGTTAGGTGAATCACACCTACAAAATTCAGCGGGACACACAACATTACTTTGGGACCAAACCTTTTTTTTTATAATATTTATTGATCGATCAGCAGTACAATGCTTTACAGATCAGAGTGAAAAGAAGGTAAACAGTACAATAAGAACAATAACATTCAGGGGTAGGCTAACAGGCCGCCCCCTAACTACATTAAGTTAGAACTCTGAGGATTTAAGTCAATATTGAAGATGTAAGACAGACATCAAGCACTAGAATCACTGGACTCAGATTTATCACTTAGAAACAGGTCCTGTGGTAGTCTTCTCTTCAAGCGTGATGGCTGGCGCGTGCGGACGCCGATGTTATAACGCACAGCTCCTGGAACTTCTTGCAGCGTGGAAAAGAAACGACGAGCGATCCTGCGAATGTAGTCGTGAAGAGGTAACAGTCCTAGTTCGTGATGGAGCTGCTGATTACGGATGAACCATGGAGCGTTGGTAGCGATGCGCATGAAGCGATTCTGTACGAACTGAAGACTACGCAGATGACACGCGTTTGCGGCCCCCCACACTTGGCAGGCATATCTAATAAGCGGACGAACGAGTGATTTGTAGAGTAACAATGAAGACTGTAGGCCGAGGCTGGAACGGCGATGCAACAGAGGTGAGAGTTTTGAAAGTCGCCCGGAGGCCAGTGATATAAGACGATCGATATGAGCACGCCAGGTCAGTCGAGAGCACGAAAGCACTCCAAGGTACTTAACGGGAGTTGTAGTGGGGAGCCAAGGGACATTGTTCCTGTAGAGACACAACGGAGTAAGCGGAGTATATCGGCGAATAGTGAAGATTTTAGCCTCGGTTTTCTGAGGGTTCAATGAGATCCGCCAAGTGCTGAACCAGTGAGTTAGGCGATCTAAAGACAGCTGTACTACTTGTTGTGTGTGCTGGAGATTAACATGAGAATAATATAGTACAGTGTCATCAGCGCAAAGAGCTAAAGAAGTCGGAGCTAAGTCAGGAATATCAGAAATGTATATATTAAATAGAGTTGGGGCCAAGATAGAACCCTGTGGGACACCTGCGGTAATATTACATGGGAATGAAAGCTTTCCAATAATGCGCACTGAAAAGCTGCGATCGTAGAGGAAACTGTGAATTAGATGTGATAAGTAATTAGGAAGCCCGATGCGGTAGAGCTTAAGGAGCAAACCATCATGCCAAACCTTGTCGAATGCCTGTGCCATATCAAGGAAGATAGCCGTGGTATACTGATGGGCCTCGAAGTCGTGAAAAAATTGACTGAGTTAATCGTAAAAGCTGATGGGTAGTGGAATGTTTGTGACGAAATCCAAATTGATAAGGCGGAAGAACATGGTTATGATTAAGGTAAGACAGAAGACGGCGATGAATTACTTTTTCAAACAGCTTGGAGAGGGTCGGCAACAGACTTTCTTTAACGATGCACAATAAATTCTGTCCAATACGTCAGAACTCTCAAAAAGCTGAAAGCACGTCTTCGCCGAGTTTGCCCAGCAAAAACTATGGCGGATGTTCTTCTTTTGCATGACAATGCAAGACCACACAGCAGCCGTTACACCACTGCAGAAATTGAGAAATTGGGATGGCAAGTCTTACAGCCCTGACCTGGCACCATCAGACTTTCATCTGTTCGGGCCACTAAAGGAAGCTCATCGTGGGATTCATTTTGAAGATGAGGAGGCTGTGAAAACGTCCGTGCGTTAATGGCTTAGGAAGCAAGACCGTGTGTTTTACCACACTGGAATACATGCCCTAGTTAAAAGGTGGACCAAAACTGTGGAAAAGGACGGAGATTATATTGAATAGTGACAAATTAATCGTCAATGTTGTAGTTTTCAAGCTATGTAAATTGAATTCAATTTTCTTGACAATTAAAAGAGAAAACAATAGGAGGCATACATTTTGACCCACCGTCGTACATATGATAGAAACTCAAAAATATATTTTGACTTATATTCGCTTTTAACTACTGAAAAATAAAGTGGGCCATTATAATTGATACCGTCACGGGTTGTACAAACTAAACATCAGATTACAGTCTAAACTTCGAACGTGCCATGTCTGTAACGGAAGTTAACTCCAAGAGAGTAAGCAACGGAAATACTTTAAACGTGTTGGATGTGGAATCAATACCAGAAAAAGAACAAATAACATATTTTAATTTCCTTTGGAGAGCAAACAAGAAGAAAACATCTGTACAACTGAACACAGCGCCTTTCTCTCCCTCTTCATCCAGAATTCCTTTCACGTCGGAAGTTTTTAAAGGAATTCGTGAGGAATGCCATTGTTCCGGAAGTTTTCCCCTTGTATAAACTCCGATATCGTAATTTCTGCCGCCCGGTGCCTCTATTCACCGTCCTGTCAGCGATGGGTGATTCAATAACAAGCATTTCCTTTATCGCGCGACGATAACGAATCCGGTAGCGTCAGATCATTACGTAACTTTTTGTGCCAATACGAACTACATCAATAGGAAGGCTGACTTTGAAGATCTCCTACACAAACACTTTCCTGTCGAATAACGCGACTATACAGGTAGAGAAATGATTTTCACTTAGAATCATCACAGTTATATAGACTCCAATGTCGAGGCGTGTCTTTCAAAGTGAGGGAAGCTTCAAATAATAATTTTCATTAAAATAAGAGAGAATAATGACTCAAAGAACTAAGGCTACTCTTTAGTACTCTTTCTATTGTACACTCACACGTAGGTCCAGTAGCGAGGCGTGACTTTCAAAGCGAGGGAAGCTCCAAATAATAATTTTCATTAAAATAAGAGAGAATAATGACTCAAAGAACTAAGGCTACTCTTCAGTACTCTTTCTATTGTACAGTCACACGTAGGTGCAGTAGTGAGGCGTGACTTTCAAAGCGAGGGAAGCTCCAAATAATAACTTTCATTAAAATAAGAGAAAATAATGACTCAAAGAACTAAGGCTACCCTTCAATGCTCTTTCTATTGTACAGTCATACGTAGGTCCAGTAGCAAGGCGCGACTTTCAAAGCGAGGGAAGCTCCAAATTATAATTTTCATTAAAATAAGAGAGAATAATGACTCAAAGAACTAAGGCTACTCTTCAGTACTCTTTCTATTGTACAGTAACACGTAGGTCCAATAGCGAGGCGTGACTTTCAAAGCGAGAGAAGCTCCAAATAATAATTTTAATTAAAATAAGAGAGAATAATGACTCAAAGAACTAAGGGTACTCTTCAGTACTCTTTCTATTGTACAGTCACACGTAGGTCCAGTAGCGAGGCGTGACTTTCAAAGCGAGGGAAACTCCAAATAACAATTTTCATTAAAATAAGAGAGAATAATGACTCAAAGTACTATCTACCCTTCAGTACTCTTTCTATTGTACAGTCACACGTAGGTCCTTCTTGCATTACAAGACTGCTCACACCAAAAGCAGACATATTCCTGCTTCCCTTCTGCACTCAGACGTTCCAATGTTTCCTACAGGTGGCCCACACCGCGTGAACTGTTAGTCTAAAATGGAGAAAGTGTGCAATTCACACACTTTTGCAAATAACTTAGAACCTCACAAGGATTTCCTCTTTGTGAAATACCAAGCTATCTAAAATATTATTGCTAATGATATTGAAATATACTTACAGTTGTTTTTAAATGTGCCAGATAAAACAATTAAACAATAAAATTTTCTTCCCTCACCCTCCCTATAGTCTGGATTTAGCCCCACGTGACTTTTTTCTATTCCCTAACTTGAAGAAACGCCTTCGTGGGAGGCATTATCCATCATCAGAAGCAGTGGTGAAGGCTGCGGAGGCGATTTTGAAGGATCTCTCAAAAATGGCTTCCAGCATGTCTTTGAAGACTGACGGAAACGCTGGGACAAGTACGTCGCATTCAGGAGAGACTATTTTGAGAAGGGCAATCAAAATTATGAGCATGAGTAAAGGTACGTTGTCAAAAAAATTGTGATCATTTTTTATTGAACAACCATCGTAAGCAGCTCTCAAATTGTACGCAGAACAGCCGATATTCGTTAATAATGTGACTTTGTGGGTTCGTGAAATTAAAAGTCCAACTGCACAAACTCAAAATGTTCTATATTTCCTCCGAACAGTTGGAACACTTGCCGATTACATAGAATTACTTAGCGCACCCAATTACAATCCACCAGTTCGTCTGTCACAGGTCCATTCCACGCTCACAATTACGTAAAACTCCTCTGATACACGTACACCGTCTTCCAGTCCGTTCGCCAACCTGGCGCTCCTCACGGGTGCTCGCCAAGAACTGAACTGACTCGTCCACTGCAGCACTTTTATAGGAAGATTGCTGTTTCTGGAAGTCTTGCGGTTCAGTGAGTCATCTCGTCTATTCCAGACGTAAGGGGGAGGGGAAAGAGATGGCTACTGATGTTTTTCCAGCCATCCCCTCGTTAGCGCTACAAGATAAATGGGCCAGCTGATGGTTCTCTCGGGAATTGCGATGTTCAGGTGACAGTAAGTTTTCAAAATGTATCCAGAATGAATAAAGATTGTTTGTCATGATTCTTTTTTAAATACAATTCTAAGTATATTTCAAAATATACTCTAAACACTAAAAGTAAGTATAGGAGAGAGTAAAAAAGCGCAGCATGTCTAATCCCGGAAGTGTAGAAGACTCTCTGGAAGTGATTCTATGAAGTTTCTCAGAATTCCGCTGGAGTCGCATCTACAGCGACGTTCGCTCTTTGTGCACATATCGGAAGAAAGAAACAAAACAATAACTTTCTCCGTCGTCTAAGAAAATTAGTAGAAGGAAAGAAAAAAGTTTAGAAGAAATAAGGTACACAGAAATACAAAGGAAACGAAAGAGTGTAGAATTAAATGATTTTCTTTTACCTTTTTACTTTTATTCCCTTCTTTCTATTGTGTATTTCTTTGGCGTTTTATAAAAGGAAACGCAGGCATGTAACTATTAGCTCCCGAGGGAGAAAGAGATACAGGAAAGCGCTGTCTGAAGAATGTCAGGGGTTCTGTGAACTGGCAAGAGAGATTATATCTCGTGATAAGGCTCCATTGGTCCGTCAAACTCTTATGGGGATACAAAGTAACAAAAGATACAACATTCCATACTGAAGGATACTTACTAAGATAGTGAATGGCTGTATGAAGTGAAGGAACATAAGTTTATTTGCTAGAAAAGAAATATAGGAGACGAAAATTACTTTCTTATCTAGAATTCAATATTCCATTTCGTTTTACAGCATTATTTAATTCTACGTAATGCTTGCAAAAGCTTGCAAGACCATCTATATCTACAGAATGATTTATATACATCTCACACGTTTCTTTCTTTAATTATTCCATGGAAATTCATTCAATGATCCAAGTTTAGCAGCAAACTAAGAGGGATGTTCTGGAGCTTCGATTTCTTGTGACTAGATGTGCAGATGTTTATGTTTTGTTCCTAATTGCTAGTGTTGGCAGCTGTTTTCGACATTTTGTTGTGGTCAATGTGAAAATGCAGTACACATCAAATCAAAAACTCTTCCTTGTGAAGCAATACTGGATTACGATTTCAATTACAGCTACACAAAGGTCATACCAGAGAGAATTTGGTGTTCACGATCTTCCCAAAAGTAACACAATACTGGGACTGGTAAACAAATTGGAAAAAAACGGCATCTTTTGTTTTTTTGGTTGAATTTTTATATCACTTGCTCAGTACAGTTAGTGCTATACAAATTGTGGAGCTATATACATAATAAAATTAAAGTATGCAGGGAAATATGATACTCATATTAGAGACCTCAAGCAAACTGGTCTGATTCGTGTGAGTATAAATTAAATAACTTCTTCATTACATAATAAATAAACATTATAGAAATAAAGTGTCCTGTGGCAAGCGAACCTTCAGTCTTGGTGCAGCGTCAAGGCGACGTCCCAGTTGGAAGAATAAATCACCTGATACATAAGGAAGATGAGCAAAGAATCTGCTTGTCGTTGTAGAGATGTACTCATTAATGCTATTGTAACGCGAGCGCTGGAACACCCTGTGAAAGCAGCTGAGAGCGGGAGACAAGGGAGGTCCGTGTTAGCCACACCCTCCCCTCGTTTGTCTTATAGTGGTGACAGGCAATGGCTGGGAGGAAAAACATCAGTGTGCCGTCTGTTTCTGTCCACCTGGTTCTCGATTTTACGGGATCTTTCATCATCTGGAAACGTCGAGAAGACGGCGAGATGCCTATAAAAAGGGCTGCAGCTAGTCGGTCAGTTAGTCAGTTAGTGTGTTAGTGAGTGAGGAGACAGTCGCAGTTCTTGGTGTAAGAGTTAGTGACGTGTGAGCAAAGAAGCGCCGTGTTAATGAATGAGAAGATTGTGCAACGGAAGACTTTACGTAACTGGTATGTGCATCGGAGTTTATGTAATCGCGAGTACAAGTGAAATTGTAACGGACGAACTGGTGAATTGTAATTGTGTGCAGCAAGTAATTCTGTGTAATTGGCAAGAGTTAAACTGTAAGTTGGTGGAGATAAAGAACATTTTTGAGTGGTGAAACTGGACTTTTCATTTCACGAACCCACAAAGTCACACTATGTCAAATTCTCTATGCAGCTGTATGTACCACGGGGCGTTCACAGACAATCGTAATATCCTGTTTTGAAACACCTGTGCCCGATTTCACTAACAGATGTTAAAATCGACGTTAAAAAATGTAACGTAACAATTGTCACAGTGCTAAAACTAATGTTAAATTTCTTGCATTTCACCAACCTGTTTTCTTAAAATGTTAACAAACCTGTGTTAACGCCAAGAAACTTGTAAATATCACAGATATAGAAGGCTATGGATGATTTTCTGAATGTACTCCGATGCGATTTTGTTTTCATTTTCGTGTGCACAAATGGCGGATGAACAAAATCATAAAGACGTGAGACAAATTTCTCATCGACGGAGAAAGAATTGTTAATTGAAATGGTGGCGAAGTGTAAGGATATCGTGGAAAATAAAGAGGACGGATGTGATGAATGTAAAAGAGAAAGATGTCGCGGGGAAAATATTGGAAACGAATTTAATTCAAATGCATGTGTCACTACTACAAGCACCAAACAACTTGTCAGTATTACGTAAATTTAAAACGAGGAGCGAAGAAGGACAAGTGACAAGTGCCTTAAACGTTTCAAGACGGGAGGTGGACGGTGTATTATCCACATAATTCAGTGAATTATAAAATCTCAAAGTTATTAATACTTGAAGCAAAGGCGAGATCGGCATATTCCTTTCGATGTATGCTCTAACTCAGTATTACTTAAATTTAAAACGAGGAGTGAAGGACAAGTGACGAGTGACTTGAACGTTTCAAGACGGGAGGTGGACAGTGTATTATCCACATAATTCAGTGAATTATAAAATCGTAAGGTTATTAATACCTGAAGTAAAGGTGAGATCGCCATATTCCTTTCGATATATGTTCTAACTCAGTATTAAGTAAATTTAAAACGAGGTGCGAAGAAGGACAAGTGACGAGTGACTTGAACGTTTCAAGACGGGAGGTGGACAGTGTATTATCCACATAATTCAGTGAATTATAAAATAGCAAAGTTATTAATACTTGAAGCAAAAGCGAGATCGTCATATTCCTTTCGATGTATGTTCTAACTCAGTATTACGTAAATTTAAAACGAGATGCGAAGGACAAGTGCCTTAAACGTTTCAAGACGGGAGGTGGACGGTGTATTATCCACATAATTCAGTGAATTATAAAATCTCAAAGTTATTAATACTTGAAGCAAAGGCGAAATCGGCATATTCCTTTCGATGTATGTTCTAACTCAGTATTAAGTAAATTTAAAACGAGGTGCGAAGAAGGACAAGTGACTTGAACGTTTCAAGACGGGAGGTGGACAGTGTATTATCCACATAATTCAGTGAATTATAAAATAGCAAAGTTATTAATACTTGAAGCAAAAGCGAGATCGTCATATTCCTTTCGATGTATGTTCTAACTCAGTATTAAGTAAATTTAAAACGAGGTGCGAAGAAGGACAAGTGACGAGTGATTTGAACGTTTCAAGACGGGAGGTGGACAGTGTATTATCCACATAATTCAGTGAATTATAAAATATCAAAGTTATTAATACTTGAAGCAAAAGCGAGATCGTCATATTCCTTTCGATGTATGTTCTAACTCAGTATTAAGTAAATTTAAAACGAGGTGCGAAGAAGGACAAGTGACGAGTGACTTGAACGTTTCAAGACGGGAGGTGGACAGTGTATTATCCACATAATTCAGTGAATTATAAAATAGCAAAGTTATTAATACTTGAAGCAAAAGCGAGATCGTCATATTCCTTTCGATGTATGTTCTAACTCAGTATTACGTAAATTTAAAACGAGGAGCGAAGAAGGACAAGTGACGAGTGACCAGTTGCTCGCTTTCCGGCGAGAGGGAAGGTCACACACGGCTGCTGCTAAGCGTGTTTACGTCAGCATACGTGTTGCCTAGTGAATAGTGATACGTATTGTTTGTGTTCGTCGAATACTGCTAGTAATAGTAGTCTCGTTGTATATTGACATTTACTACTACATACGACAGAAATAATAATGGAAAACAGACCAACGACTTTAGTTGTTAGCTTTGTGGAACGTGACATAATTCGACCGACTGCATATGAAATTCATGAGTGGATTTTTGACACACTAAAATTGGATGAAACTGACGTCACAGGTTTGCAGGTAAATGGAATTTCTAGACAAATTTTTATTAAATGCACAACGCCAGAGCTCGTCACAAGAGTACTGACACAGTCAAATGGGGAAGCTAGTTTTGTACTGTCAAACGGGCAGCGCACTAAGGTGATTATTGATGTAGCTGGATTTGGACGACGGCTGGTGAAAGTGTACAATTTACCCTTGAATTTCGACAATAGGAAGTTGATGGGAGCTTTGGAGCCATACGGTGCTGTGTTACAGGTGAAGGAAGATGTTTGGAATGAAACATTTCGCTATAAGGTTTCTAATGGCGTTCGTTCCGTTACTATGCTCCTAAAAAAGCATATTCCTTCGTTTTTGAATATTGATGGTTACTCCGCATTAGTGAGTTACCCTGACCAACCCATCACTTGTGCCATTTGTCATGCCGCTGGTCATTTACGTAATCAGTGTCCCCGCAGATTCGTTCCTAGAACACCGACTACTGCTTCGGAGCCGACTACATGGGCCAAGCTGGTAACGGGGAATTTGCCAACACCACGAATACCGATGACCTCAGGGAAACAGACAATTAATAATGACCGCCAATTACCGACCCAAAGCACAGAGCAGGAGGAAGGAGAACAGACAATTGTGGCAAAAGACTTTCCACCCCTCAGACAGTCCGAAGAAGAGAAGTGTAGTCCGGAAGTGTCTGCTGTAACCTTGGAACACTCTGAGCCAGTGTCTACTCTAGTCTCTCCAACCAGTGTGAAGTCACCCCTGATTACCAAGGGGATAGGGGAGGAATGTGCAGTGCCCGAGTTGGAGAACGAAGAAACTGTGGAGGTCCAAATGCAAACCATAGATCCTGCTTCACGAACAACTGACATACCACCGTCTCCGACGATTTCGGAAGAGGAAATGGACTCTGAGGATTTAGTGTGTGAACGTGAATTGGAGTCCAGGGGTACGTTACGTAGTGGCGGAGTGAGTAGACGTGACCCGCGATTGGAAAAACGAAAAAAGACTGCAACAGAGCGTAAGGCTAAAAAGACTCATACATCTGTGGGACAGTGATTGGATGGTTGAGTACGTGGTGAAACACTGCTTCCTTCAGTGTTCCTCCTTATGGTAGTGATTCTTCGGACATTTGCGACGGTGAATGTAAATTGTTTACGTAGTAGAACTAAACAAGCGCTGGTACGGGATTTTACATTTGAGCACGACCTTGATTTTTTGTTTTTGCAAGAGAACAATGAACCCCACTTAAACTTTTTTGGCCCGAGGTATAATTTTGTTTCCAATGTGGGTGAGGAGCAACGGGGCACCGCCATAGTTTATCGCTCGTCTCTGGGGGTGCAGTTGACGGAAAAACATGCGAGTGGCCGAATTACTTCCTTATTAACGGAAAATAATCTTTTACTGGTTAACGTATATTTACCTTCAGGTTCCAACAGACGTAAGGAAAGGGAAGACTTTCTTGCCAAAGAGTTGCCTTTCTTTTTGCGCCATCGGTACGACAAATTGGTTTTCGGAGGGGATTTTAACTGTGTGCTTAGTGCAAAAGACCAAACTGGACATTACCAACCGTCCCCTATGTTAGACCGTATTTGTAAATCCTTGGAGCTGCAGGACGCCTGGGAATATCTCTATGACACTTATGTTGAATATACCTTTCACCGAAACACTACGGCTTCCAGAATCGACAGAATTTATGTTAGTACAACCACGAAGCAGCAGATCCGCAGCGTGAGAGTGCGACCTGTACCTTTTAGTGACCACCATTCGCTGATGATGACGCTGGTGCATACCACCCGGACACCGACAATGGGCAGAAGTTATTGGAAACTAAACAGTGAGCTCCTCCAGGATGAGTCAATCCGAGAAAAGCTTCGACTGTTGTGGACGAGGTGGCAGCGTACTGCTAAAAACAGGACTGCCAGTTTGCTGAAACAATAGTTATATACGTTCAAACCAGCCATCCGTAATTTTTATAAAGGTGAAGGTATTGAGAGGGTAAAGGTGCGACGTCAACGGTTGAATTATTACTATGACCTGCTAAATGACTTGTATCAGCAACAGTGTGATGGCCGAAACGTGACGCAACATATTGTTGCCGTCCGAAAAAGGCTTTGTTGTTTACATGAGGAACTTTGCCGGGGAGCACAGATCCGAGCGGGCGACCGCTCGGTGCAGGACGAGGAGAGAACTTCCCTGTATCATTTAGCGTCCGAAAAGCACTCAGGGACACGAAAATATATTTCCAAGTTACGTTCGTCGGGAGGAAACTTACTGACGACCTCACGAGAAATCTTAACGGAGGTTCAGGATACATTTACCCACAGATTTGCTGCAGTGGATGTCAACAGAGCAGCACAGGAATATGTCTATACGCTAATTGAACCACTTGTAACGCCGGAGATGAACGTGGCCTTGACTGAGGACATAAGGGAAGAAGAATTGCGCACGGCATTAGCGTCGGCCAGTATGACTTCTGCACCAGGACCCGACGGTATTGGGTATCAGTTCTACTGTGACAATTGGAGTATAATAAAAGATACTTTGCTTGGTGTAATGTTGGAGTTACAGCGAGGTCCGGAAATCATGTCTGGATTTAATGAAGGCGTCATTGTGCTCATTGCCAAACATGCGGCAGCACTAGATGTGAACGATTATCGCCCAATCACGCTTTTAAATTCAGATTACAAATTATATACCAAGATTATCGCCAACAGGATGAAGAGATACCTGCCGGACATTATTGGGAAAGGACAGACCTGTGGAATCCCAGATAGGACGATTACGCATATTCTAAGAACGTTGCGAGATACCATTATTGAATGTGAGCGCACACCTGATGAACCGGTAGCAATATTGGCGTTGGATTTTACTACAGCATTTGACAGAATTCATCACGGATATCTATGGGGTGTGCTACGACGCTTTGGATTCTCTCCCTCATTTTTGAATGTCATACAACGGCTCTATGCAACGGCATATTCCAGAATCCAAGTAAATGGATTTTTTACGCAGCCAGTGCTTATAGAACAGTCCATCCGTCAGGGATGTCCACTGTCGATGATCCTATATACGATGTGTGTAGAACCCTTAATAAGAGGCATAGTCTCCGTACTCTATAGGAGAAAAAACCTCTTGAATCTTGAGAGAGTATTTGCGTATGCGGATGACATTACACTGGTGCTCACGGATTCTGGTGACCTCACAGCAATTGAACCAACGTTACTACAATATCAGAGTGCGTCAGGGGCTTTGATCAATTACAGTAAATCACATCTCCTGGCCTTGAATAACTGGACAATGGAGGACGCTCGGTTTACACATCAATCCGAAATTAAGGTCCTAGGTCTGTTGCTAACACCCCGCCTGGAGGACCTGATCGCAGTATACTGGAGAAGAATTGTTAACCACTGCATACATAAATTGACCTCACAGTTGACGAGGAATTTAAATTTTGTGCAGAAAATTTGGCACGTGAATACCTTTGTGCTTGCGAAGCTGTGGTACGTGGCACAGGTGCTTTCGATGCCCCATCAGTTCTCACAACGGTTAGAACGGGCAATAGGCTATTACATTTGGAAGAATCAGTACTACAAAGTTGCCCGACCACAGTTGCGGAGGGACATAAATAGTGGCGGATGGAATTTGGTGGATGTGCAAGTGAAGTGTCGTGCCCTGTTATTGCGTTCTATCCTGACAGCCATCAATGGCCAAAGTAGCCAACAGGATATACAGTTCAGCAAACAAGTGATCGGCGCACATATGGTAGCTCCTGCAGCCTTTCGACAGGTGCGAAGGGATTATGAGAGAGTTATGCCTTTAATTGCAAGGAAAACAAAGACGTTGACATCCAAAATTATATATAAGGAGTTATTAAAGGATTTCTTGGCAGTACCGGCGATTGTTCTCAAATATCCAAATACTCCCTGGAAAAATATATGGAAACTCTTCGGCTATCGTTTTGTACCATTGGACTGGAAAGTAACCTTGTATCAATTTGTAAATGAAATCATTCCCACGGAAGCTAAGAAACATAAACACAATATAGTGCCGGCGCCGTGGTGTAAACATTGTGGAGATGTAGATACACAACTTCATAGAATAACCAGCTGCGTAATGGTACGCGACATTTGGAAATGGACCAAGAAGCAGACGGGACACATGATTGGGGTAACGTCGGAAAATTCTGTAACTTCAGTTTTGTTAGCGTGGAACTTCCAGAAGGGAGCAACAGAGCACCCACAGATATGGTTGACTTTTGGTTTCTACCACTACTGCCTGAGTTCCGAGCAACCGACTTTAATAGAGTTTAAATCATGGCTAAAGGCGGAAAGATATAGGATGAGACGATACCCTAACATATGGAATCTCTTGAATAAGCACCTGGACTTTAATTTATGAGACTTACCAAAAAAAAAAAAAAAAAATCAGAGACCATCCTTCTTCCCAATCACACTTAGTACATAAATAGACTTTTTTCCTTTTCCCTTTTCCTTTAAAAACAAAAAGAGATGTTTTTTTTTAATTAGAAAAAAAAATTGATAAAAAAATTAAAAAAAAATAAAAAAAAAATAAAAAAAAAATTAGAAAATAAATAAAAAAATACCTTAAGATAAGAACAGTAAAAAAAAAAGTCAAATGCAAAAGAGTGGAAACATATTTAATGAGCTAATTTGTCTACATATAAAAAAAAAAGTGACTTGAACGTTTCAAGACGGGAGGTGGACAGTGTATTATCCACATAATTCAGTGAATTATAAAATAGCAAAGTTATTAATACTTGAAGCAAAAGCGAGATCGTCATATTCCTTTCGATGTATGTTCTTACTCAGTATTACGTAAATTTAAAACGAGGAGCGAAGAAGGACAAGTGACGAGTGACTTGAACGTTTCAAGACGGGAGGTGGACAGTGTATTATCCACATAATTCAGTGAATTATAAAATCGTAAGGTTATTAATACTTGAAGTAAAGGTGAGATCGCCATATTCCTTTCGATATATCTTCTAACCTCTCTTGTACTTCCGCAGTAACCTTCATAGCAACATGTTTCGACAGTCTATACCTCCGTAAAACAATTTTCTTCGGATAGCTCCTCAAAATAATTTCTCCTCATAGGCCGTACTCTACTATGAATGCCATTTAGACGGTCTTAAATATAGCAAATCGACATCAACAGCTGAGTTCATGCTCGCCATCTTGACTATTTACAATTGTTAAAGATTTAACATTAGAAATTCAGCGTGTTAGTTTAACATGATATTTAACACCTGTGTTACGCTAACACTTGTTGGTGAAATGCAATTTTTGTTTTAACTATTGCTAAACTCGTGATAAGTCTTAAGATCTGTTGGTGAAATTGAGCGCTGGAGTAGGTGAAGCACATCCCCATACAGGACTGACATATAGAAGAAATGGTCGTAGAATACTCTTGTATAGTAGCAGCGTACATTCCACTCGTAAAGAGGATTTGCGGTTGAGTATGGGATACAACTTGTGAAGACGAGCATAGGCTTGATTTAGTTTGTGTACTCCATGTCAGTCGACGATCAACATGGACGCCAAGATATTTGACTGCATAATCAGAAGGTAACCAAAGGACTTCAGTGTTATAGAGTCGTATATTTGCCGGAGCGGCAGGCCAGCGCAAGGTGAAACGCTTAAGAAGGCATTTGCTTGGATTAGGTGCGATACGCCAGCGAGATGCATCTAGGCTTCCAACGGTTGTTGTTGACATAAGAGCATGACTGGAGCAGTCACCCAAAAGATCATTAAGAGGTTTGTCGCAGGAGACAAGGTACAGATGTATTATTTTATCTTGACAGGAATCCTGCGCGGTAGGGATGAGTACCAACTGTGGTGGGGGAAGTGCACCTATTGCCACAATGCGTCACACGCGTAAGATTACGAGAGGGGAGGGCGGTGCATAAGGTGTCTAAAAACAAATTTCATTCTCGAAGCCAGTTTTGCAGCTCTTATAAACTAAGTTGTAATTCTTACTATGGTAGTAATCTCCACGCTTTTGTTGGATCTTAAATAGTATATAGGCATTTGGAACAAAACACTGTTCTCCTCCAGCAGGCATGATAAACAACTGTCGGCCTTTCAATATCGCTGCAGAGTCCCCGTAACGTATTTCACTCCAGGCATATGGTCCAGTATGTGCTGTATTTATATCAGTTTCATCCATATAAACTATATAAACTTCACTTGGATATCTTCAAATATTTCGTAAATACTTAAGCCTTTCTGCACATATGGTGCGACGTGCGATTAAAATTTGTCTGTCACGCTTAGTGTTTTTTTTTTTCAATAATCCTAGCTTCGAAAGAACTCTTATTGATGTTCAGACACTGCCTTGGAAGTCAGTAGAATTTTTAAGCTTCATAAGCACTTTCTTCAAAGTTGGTCTTTGTTTTTCTGTGTTTTAAAAGTTATTCATAATTCGCCTAACTGCTTCTGAATTAAAACATCCAATTAGATTTTGTACATGTTCTTTATCTTTGTTTACTGGGCATAGAGAAGGACGTTGTTGCACTAGCACCAATGGCTTTTCTTTCCTTAATAACTCTCCTAAACTGCTTTCAGACACAACTGTTGCCTCAGATACCCTTCCCCAGATTTTTATAGCTGACACAGACCATTGTTCCTTTTTTATAAATCTATGGATATTGGTTATTACTTCTCTTGTTTTTAAACGTAGCACTTTGTTTCCTAATGTGCTGCTAGGAGGCGTCATTTATAAATGCTCTCTTGGATTCAGGAGACAAGCACATTTTGAAACAAGCTGTAGTGTTACCGAGTAGCTCTACACGTGTTTAGTTGCTCGCAACTGGTACGCAACCGACCTGCCCTCCCCTCCAGTTGTAACCGTTCTGAAGTGGACTGGTCCAGATACCACTGCGCATCGCTCTGCACTTTTCAAGATAAAAAAATACATCTGTAAGTCCGTATGCTTACTTATATAGCAATGCAGCTGATGTCATCAAAGCACTCTTCAGTCTCTTCAAGACTTCGAGAATGCCTTCTACTTATTATACAGTGCGATCCATATAAACCTGAACCATTTCAATACGCTATAATTTCTCTTTGAAAGCTCATAGAATGTAGAAATTTGTTTTAATGATCTCTGTGGCTCTGGAAGAATTAACAATACTGACAATTCTCGACAGTTGACAGTCTTAAATGTTCAGTCAGAGCACCAACAAGCAGTACTCACTTCGAGAGCGTGTTTACAATTGAAAACATATTGGAGGGCAAATTCCTTGGTAATTTCGAAGAGAATTTAATGTACGCGATGTTCCGACAAAGACAACAATTTTATCGCTCGTAAGAAGGCTGGAGACAACTGAGAGTGGAAAACATAGACCGTCATTTGTTACAGATGTTCGCAGAAGGTTATTGAATGAGATGGGTGAAATGATGCTCAAATGAGTCCAGGGTCCATGGAGCTTAGAGCTACCCGACATTCGTCTTTAGGGATAAGGGAAAACCACGGAAAAAACCTTATACAGGTAACTCACCCTGACTGAGATTCGAACTCGGGACCTCTTCAACGTGGGGCAGACATGCTAGGGCAAAGTACCGACTGATTTTCATGGAGTTTGTAGAGCAACTGGACGATGTAGAGTGGAGTCAGGGATATGTTCAGCAAGATGGTGCTACGTGTCATACATAAAATGAATCCATAGAATTAATTGGAAGTTTCTTTGACGACCGGATGATATCCAGGAACCTGTGGCCACCAAGATCTCCGGATTTGACATTGCCGGACTTTTTTCTATGGGGTTACTTAAAAGACAGGGTTTACGCCACATGTCCCCAGACATTGGACGATCTGAAACATGTACCTGATCATTGCACCTGATCTCTTCTAAAGACATCTACTTCGTGCTAACTACTACTCCCCCCAGCTCCTAGGCTATATTGGTGATCTCCAGCTCGTTAGACTACCAGCCATGCTGCCTAGTTACGAGTTCCGTTGCTGAGCGCTGTAGAGGGAGCCAAAAGCTTGGACAATTGCTTGACGCTGCACCGGGGGGATCGGCCTGGCACTTTTCGTCTGGGAGGCTCCGGTACAAGAAAGAGGACTTATGGCATGGATCTCGGACACTGAAGATCGCATCTGCACTTCGTCGCTCCGTACGTAGGAACATTGGGGACAACATTGTTTGGCTTCGCTTCATTATGTAAGTTCTGGATAAACCTTCTAAATTTCTATTCCAAAATTTTCCCTGTTTCTCGCGTCAATTAAGACAAATCTCGTGGAGTTAGTGCACTTTAAACAACAAAAGAAACCCTAAAGACTTTCAATGCAGTAAAAGAAATGATAATATCTAACCAGTGGCAAGGATAATTAATTGACATGTTTCTAAAGATTTGAAGACAAGAGAAACTATATATTGTTATATTTGAAATTTTAAGAGTATAAAGATATCGTTAAAAACATCTAATTTTGAAATACTTTGTGCCTTTCTTTAACCATCCTATACGCTTCCACGTTTTAGTCATACCAGGAAACGGTACAAGCACAACATGACACAAGAGATCCAATCTATTGACAATAGAGTCCTTCAACGAGTGCCTAGTAACTGGAACGACGTGTTGAGTTGTGCCTTATGCAGGTTGGAGAACATTTTCAACATTTGCTATCGAGATAAATAATCTCCCGTAATTCATCTACACTTTAGGTATAATAAGTTGTCACTAGCTGAATTAGTTTTGAAACAATTAATGAAAGAAATGTCACTCTGTATGTCAACGAACATAGAACAATAACACAGTCAAATTTGGTCATTCCTTTGTTTTCCCTTAGTAGTTTGTTTATGCTACTAAGTATGCATTACTTTTAATACTCTCTTTTGTTTTTTCTTTGGTGGATGCAATGAATGGTATAAGACATGACGATTCCCTGAAATTATATTGCATTGTATTTCAGCTGTTTACAAAATATATGTACAACTGGGAGTTTTAGTTAATTTTACTACCTCTACCATGGTTTATAGTCTCATTACGGCTTATACGAGTACTATATCGTCTTTAACTACAACTATTAATTTATCCTGTTGATTCTCTTCTGTCTTCATGTCTCTTTACATTACTGGTCAGTAGTCAAGCAAAATTCCTCTACTTAAAACTTCTAATTCTTAAAAAAGATTTTCATGTCAGAATTTACACTAAACTAGTAACTAGTTTACCGGAAATACATGGCCTCCTGACAAAAAGAAACATATTTCGAAAATCCGTGTGTGGGAAACGAAATGTTGGATAATCACTCTTTAAATGAAAAAATTATAGAAGTCTATGCTTTTATGAAAACAATAGTTGACGAATTGGAGCTGAGATAAAGATATTTACATGAAAAATAAGGTGTATACTTGTATATTGACTTTACAGCAGCGAGCTTCATTGGCAGGTTGAGGAGAAGCTTATGAAACACCCGTTTGTTGCGAGAGAAGCTGAAGAGAAAGTTTGGGAGGAATATTCAATCGAGAAGTAATGTCATTCCAAGTCTCTTCCTAAGAACTCTTCGCTTTTTTAAGGAAAACTTTTTTTAGCCTTACAGCTTCGCCTTTAAAAATGCATTCGCTGCCTTAGTACTCTAAAAGGAATCGGAATATTAATGCTGAAAAATGTGCAGCACATTCTAAAACAAAGAAATGAGCAAAACTAAACTAGTTAATATTTTATAGGTTGCCTGACAGAAATCTTAATATCTGCTTCCGATATAAGTGTATATTTGCAGAGCGAGGAAGAAATATGAAAACTGAGTTTTTTCTGACAAAATGTATCAGTCAACTGTTCACAAGTAGAGCTGACTACACTAACCTCTGTGAATTGTTGATCGACTACTGTATGCGCATGATAAGAAGAGCCATTGGGCTCCAAGTCCTCATTCGGTAAGTTTCGTTTAACTCCGTAAACTTAGATGACAACTTTGAAATGTGCTATACACTGACATCTAGTGGCTTATACGCAAATCTTTATCATGTCCGCCATATTCCGTTTTGAACAATTTCGAGATTAATTAGCTAACCAGTTTACAACAATCGTATGTTAGAATTAGAATTTTAGTTCGTCCTTGGCAACATATACATGTTATGAGACACGTCAAAATGTATAAATACAGTATATACATAAAGTCAAATTGATTACATACAATATACACAGTAAGCAGCTTTTCTATGGTTTCGTGTGGTATTTGCATAGACTAATTTACTACAAGAAATGTCATAATATAAATATTACAGGTTTGTGAATGTACTATGCTCCCAGTGCTCATTTACATGGTTATAGTTCTAAAAATTCATTAACCGTATAAAAACAGTGTGCATGCAAAAGTTTCTTAACCTTATTCTTAAAGTATTTTAATGATGCAGCTTGTTTAAATGAATTTGGAAGTTTATTATATAACATTATCACTTTGTAGATAAAGCTTCCTTCATAAAGGCTCGTTTGGTGCGCTCGAATTGCCAGTTTAACCTTGTTACGAGTGTGGTACATCAGCATTTACTTGAAAATGATTTATATTTGTATGAACATTTGTGGATGTTATGGCTCTCGAAAGAGGACACATTATTATTCGTCTATCTCCGTATAACTGTGATCTGAATGCAATTGAGCTGGCGTGGGCAAAACTAAGGAATGTTCTCAGAGGATGTAACGTTACTTGTGATATCTTCGCTTATCCTACACGCTATTTTGCTTAACTGTGTTTTTCAAGGTTGACCACACTGCAGAAACAAAAGAGCGTGAACTCTCGCTTCTTCCCCTCTGCCCACACCAGACGTAAATCCAACGCTCAACTTATCTTGCGCGTACTGTAGTCATGTTTTGTCGTTTGACAGCCAACAATCGAATGTGAGGTGGAGGCCGCAAGTTATGTCTAAGCCTTACAAATAAATAATTTGACGATAATTAAAATGAGGACGGTAAGATTAAAACGGTAATTAACACATGGTACAAATTAATATATTGTAATTTGTCCCCTTTTTACTGTAATTTCACTAATGAATTCTACCTGTAACGTCAGTCCTTCGCGACTTGGCCATGTATAGATATACGCCAGAAAGTTTATCTTCTTGAGGATTCCTCGTTGGAAAACGGCGTAACACAAGTTCCCATCTTCCGCGGTGCATCACTCAAACGTCACAACAATCTGTCATCACAAGAGCTCGCAGTAACACATGACTAGCGAATACGCTCATATAACCGCTGGAATTTTCCACAGATTCCAAGATTGTTCGGTAGGTGGGGAGGCGGTAAAGTTAAGACATTAAAGTTCTTAAAAGGTCATGCCTACTATATGCAATAATCTTTGAATCTGTTAATTTACATAGAGGCAAAGTGCAAAATTAACAATTTCTGAAATGAAAGGGTAGAGCCAGAATGAAAAATTCAATGCCATAGCCGGGATTTGAACCACGGATCTTTTAAACGTTTGAAATAATCTTCCAAACATATCACCAAATGTTGGCTTTGAAATGTCATAGTTAAAGAGTAACACAAACCAAACTAAAAAAATGAAAACTTCACAAAAAGTAAACGCTTTCAGCCATTATTTTGCAGTATCAAAATAAGAATTTTAAATGGCAGCAATTCCTGAAAATTAGTTGCCTTATTTAGATTTATTTCTTGCCAAAACGTTTGGTTACTATGGAAACTGTTTAGCTGTTCGGCTTATTTAATCACTTTTTCCACAATTTATACAATTATATGAAACACAAAATTCTAAACAATAACCTACTCAAAATGCTTCCATTTACAATCGAAGCGTGAATTGTGGTTGGGCATATTCAATCACTGCATTATTTCCTGTTCCTCTTTTTACTCTTCACATGAATAGGCCTCGTAACTTTACATTTCAAATATTCCCACAGAATGTAATCATGTGAAAAGACATCTGTTGACTGAGCAACAAAATATTTTGTATGAGTCAAACAGAATCGTTTGTGTAACTAAATAACTATCTCTCCGAAACAAATTATATATAACATTCTGTAATTGATATCACGCTCTTTACAATCATATAGCACAACTTTCATTTCAAAATATTAAATTGGAGTGTCTGAGTATTTGCAAAATAAATATTAATTGTAGTTTTACTTCAATAATCTTCTACTTGGAAGATATGTCGCATTCAGTAGCGAGTCGTGACTTTAAAAGCGAGGGAAGCTCCAAATAATAATTTTCATTAAAATAAGAGAGAATAATGACTCAAAGAACTAAGACTACTCTTCAGTACTCTTTCTATTGTACAGTCACACGTAGGTCCAGTAGCGAGGCATGACTTTCAAAGCGAGGGAAGCTCCAAATAATAATTTTCATTAAAATAAGAGAGAATAATGACTCAAAGAACTAAAGCTACTCTTCAGTACTCTTTCTATTGTACAGTCACACGTAGGTCCAGTAGCGAGGCATGACTTTCAAAGCGAGGGAAGCTCCAAATAATAATTTTCATTAAAATAAGAGAGAATAATGACTCAAAGAACTAAAGCTACCCTTCAGTACTCTTTCTATTGTACAGTCACACGTAGGTCCAGTAGAGAGGTGTGACTTTCAAAGCGAGAGAAGCTAAAAATAATAATTTTCATTAAAGTAAGAGAGAATAATGACTCAAAGAACTAAAGCTACCCTTCAGTACTCTTTCTATTGTACAGTCACACGTAGGTCCAGTAGCGAATCGTGACTTTCAAAGCGAGGGAAGCTCCAAATAATAATTTTCATTAAAATAAGAGAGAATAATGACTCAAAGAACTAAGACTACTCTTCAGTACTCTTTCTATTGTACAGTCACACGTAGGTCCAGTCGCGAAGCGTGACTTTCAAAGCGAGGGAAGCTCCAAATAATAATTTTCATTAAAATAACAGAGAATAATGACTCAAAGAACTAAGACTACTCTTCAGTACTCTTTCTATTGTACAGTCACACGTAAGTCCAGTAGCGAAGCGTTACTTTCAAAGCGAGGGAAGCTCCAAATAATAATTTTCATTAAAATAAGAGAGAATAATGACTCAAAGAACTAAGGCTACTCTTCAGTACTCTTTCTATTGTACAGTCACACGTAGGTCCAGTAGCGAGTCGTGACTTTCAAAGCGAGGGAAGCTCCAAATAATAATTTTCATTAAAATAAGAGAGAATAATGACTCAAAGAACTAAAGCTACCCTTCAGTACTCTTTCTATTGTACAGTCACACGTAGGTCCAGTAGCGAGGTGTGACTTTCAAAGCGAGAGAAGCTAAAAATAATAATTTTCATTAAAGTAAGAGAGAATAATGACTCAAAGAGCTAAGGCTACTCTTCAGTTCTCTTTCTATTGTACAGTCACACGTAGGTCCAGTAGCGAATCGTGACTTTCAAAGCGAGGGAAGCTCCAAATAATAATTTTCATTAAAATAAGAGAGAATAATGACTCAAAGAACTAAGACTACTCTTCAGTACTCTTTCTATTGTACAGTCACACGTAGGTCCAGTCGCGAAGCGTGACTTTCAAAGCGAGGGAAGCTCCAAATAATAATTTTCATTAAAATAACAGAGAATAATGACTCAAAGAACTCAGACTACTCTTCAGTACTCTTTCTATTGTACAGTCACACGTAAGTCCAGTAGCGAAGCGTGACTTTCAAAGCGAGGGAAGCTCCAAATAATAATTTTCATTAAAATAAGAGAGAATAATGACTCAAAGAACTAAGGCTACTCTTCAGTACTCTTTCTATTGTACAGTCACACGTAGGTCCAGTAGCGAGTCGTGACTTTCAAAGCGAGGGAAGCTCCAAATAATAATTTTCATTAAAGTAAGAGAGAATAATGACTCAAAGAGCTAAGGCTACTCTTCAGTTCTCTTTCTATTGTACAGTCACACGTAGGTCCAGTAGCGAGGTGTGACTTTCAAAGCGAGAGAAGCTAAAAATAATAATTTTCATTAAAGTAAGAGAGAATAATGACTCAAAGAGCTAAGGCTACTCTTCAGTTCTCTTTCTATTGTACAGTCACACGTAGGTCCAGTAGCGAGGCGTGACTTTCAAAGCGAGAGAAGCTCCAAATAATAATTTTCATTAAAGTAAGAGAGAATAATGACTCAAAGAACTAAGACTACTCTTCAGTACTCTTTCTATTGTACAGTCACACGTAGGTCCAGTAGCGAGGCGTGACTTTCAAAGCGAGAGAAGCTAAAAATAATAATTTTTATTAAAGTAAGAGAGAATGATGACTCAGAGAACTAAAGCTACCCTTCAGTACTCTTTCTATTGTACAGTCACACGTAGGTCCAGTAGCGAATCGTGACTTTCAAAGCGAGAGAAGCTAAAAATAATAATTTTCATTAAAGTAAGAGAGAATAATGACTCAAAGATCTAAGACTACTCTTCAGTACTCTTTCTATTGTACAGTCACACGTAGGTCCAGTAGCGAGGCGTGACTTTCAAAGCGAGAGAAGCTAAAAATAATAATTTTTATTAAAGTAAGAGAGAATAATGACTCAGAGAACTAAAGCTACCCTTCAGTACTCTTTCTATTGTACAGTCACACGTAGGTCCAGTAGCGAGGCGTGACTTTCAAAGCGAGAGAAGCTAAAAATAATAATTTTCATTAAAGTAAGAGAGAATGATGACTCAGAGAACTAAAGCTACCCTTCAGTACTCTTTCTATTGTACAGTCACACGTAGGTCCAGTAGCGAGGCGTGACTTTCAAAGCGAGAGAAGCTAAAAATAATAATTTTCATTAAAGTAAGAGAGAATAATGACTCAAAGAACTAAGACTACTCTTCAGTACTCTTTCTATTGTACAGTCACACGTAGGTCCAGTAGCGAGGCGTGACTTTCAAAGCGAGAGAAGCTAAAAATAATAATTTTCATTAAAGTAAGAGAGAATAATGACTCAAAGAACTAAGACTACCCTTCAGTACTCTTTCTATTGTACAGTCACACGTAGGTCCAGTAGCGAGGCGTGACTTTCAAAGCGAGGGAAGCTCCAAATAATAATTTTCATTAAAGTAAGAGAGAATGATGACTCAAAGAACTAAGACTACTCTTCAGTACTCTTTCTATTGTACAGTCACACGTAGGTCCAGTAGCGAGGCGTGACTTTCAAAGCGAGAGAAGCTAAAAATAATAATTTTCATTAAAGTAAGAGAGAATGATGACTCAGAGAACTAAAGCTACCCTTCAGTACTCTTTCTATTGTACAGTCACACGTAGGTCCAGTAGCGAGGCGTGACTTTCAAAGCGAGAGAAGCTAAAAATAATAATTTTCATTAAAGTAAGAGAGAATAATGACTCAAAGAACTAAGACTACTCTTCAGTACTCTTTCTATTGTACAGTTACACGTAGGACCTTCTTGTATTATAAGACTGCTCACACTGTTAGCAGACATATTCCTGCTTCTCCTCTCCACTCAGACTTTCCAATTTTTCTTACAGCTGGCCCACACTGCGTGAATTGTTAGCACAATATGGAGAAACTATGTAATTCGCACATCTTTGCTAATAATTTGAAGCTGAACAAGAATTTCCTCTTTTACACCAATAAATGCCGATCTAAGTAAAATACTATTGCTAATGCTATTGAAATATACTTACAGTTGTATTTAAAGCGTCCCATAAAACAAACAAAAGATAAACTTTTCTTCACACGCTACAGAGGATTCATATGATAGAATCTATCAGTGCTTCCTAATTGTCGAAGAGTCGTGATCGATTACGGAAATCTACGAAGTATGGTATGAAAAGTTACGAATGAGTAAATACGGAGATATTCAGTATTGAATGTGCTCACAGAATTGGTCACTCGAGCATTACCCTCTCTCAGATTTTCCGCAGCACCGTGGATGTTCGCAAATAAATGTTCTAAAGATATCCATACAGAATCAAATAGTTTGACATTTTTTTCTCTTCTTTTTATCCTGAAATTCATATGGAAAAGGCGCTTGCCTGTCTGGTCACTAGTTGCTCTTTAAGTAACAATTGTTAGGTTTAATAAAAACTACCCAGGGCTAAGCCACTTAAATTATTTATTATATTTTCTCTTAATTGAATCTGAAGTGTCTGATAGTTTGAGGGAAGGCAACAATGCCTGCTACTGTTTGCCGATGGAACAAATACAAGCCGAAGACAATGCAGGGACACCAGTAAATATTTATGACCAATAATTATCCCATCTGCTGATAGACTCCGCTAAATATTTCATCAAAACAGATTAAATCCCAGTTGGAATCCTCACTCTGCTGCCTTAATCCCATGTGCATTTATCTTTTTTATGTCTCTGTGAGCTGTATTTACTGATAAACGTAATTTGGAATCCTGCTGTCATCTGACAATAGCCAGTAGATGGGTCATTATTATTCAACTAAATAATGGATTTCTGCTTTGGAATGTTATGAGAGTCTGTTTAAAACTGAGTGGATTAAAAGGTATATTCAGGAGTGCTCCTCTATCGCAGTTGGCATCTCTGTTTGCCTCCCATCCAAACGTTACAGCATTTCTCTTAACATCATGTTTTCAAAAATCTATATTAAAGCTTTCTATACGCTAAACGTTGAAATTAGCACAGATATGAGAGAATATTGTAGAATATTCTAAAAATAACTTCTTTTCAAATACAAATGGTCAAATCATCATGAGTGAATTGTGTAACTAAATGTGATGATCTGTCACCTGTAAGGAAACTGTTATTCATTTACTCTTACAAAAAATTATTTAAAACTGTTACAAATGGAGCTTAATATGAAATAGTTGGACTTCACGAACTTCACAAAAGGAATTCAATTAATTTTGTGTCAATAAAATTTACATTCACGAATTTACAAACACAAATTATAAAGAAGGTATAATACTTTAGTGCGTTTTGAAATTAATTAATTTCAATTAATTAATGTATTCCAGTGTGGTAAAACACACGGTCTAGCTTCCTAAGCCATTGACGCACGGACGTTTTCACAGCCTCCTCATCTTCAAAATGAACCCCATGATGAGCTTCCTTTAGTGGCCGAACAGATGTGCCAGTGTGCCAGGTCAGGGCTGTAAAGACTTGTCATCCCAATTTCTCAATTTCTGCAGTGATGTAATGGCTGGTGTGTGTTCTTGCATTGTCGTGCAAAAGAAGAACATCCGCCATAGTTTTTGTTGGGCGAACTCGGCGAAGACGTGCTTTCAGCTTTTTGAGAGTTCTGACGTGTTTGACAGAATCTATTGTGCATCCCTGCTCCAAAAATTCAATCATAAGCACACCCCCTGCATCCCAAAACACTGTCGCCATAACTTTCCCTACCGACCGCTGAGTTTTGGATTCTTTTTTCTTCGGTGACGTTCTGTGATGCCAATCCATTGACTGTCTCTTTGATCCAGGTTCAAAAAAATGAACCCACGTTTCGTCTCCAGTAACAATTTTTTCCAGAAACTCCTCTCCCTCCAAATTGAAGCGCTGCAAGTGTTCGGAGGCTATTGCTTTCCTTGTTTCTTTGTTTTGGGCGGTTAACATTCTTGGTACCCAACGTGAACAAACTTTTGAGTAACCCAGTTGTTGAATAATCGTCATCACACTGCCTTTACTGAGGGAGGTAATGCGACACAATTGACCTGTCGTTACGCGGCGATCGCCACGAATGATGTCATCGACTCGCTGAATGTTACATGGAGTCACTGCCGCTTCGCTTTTCATCTGTCAATGGTGTTTGCCCTTCAGCTTCGTTACAGCGACGAACCCATCGTCTAACAGTGCTGACATCCACCGTTGTATCACCATACACATTTTTTAGCCTTTCGTGAATGCGAATTGGCGTTTCACCTTCCGCAGTTAAAAATTCAATCACAGAACGCTGTGTAATACGAATGTCGATGTCAGCTATTTTGGAAGAGGATGCAGTGCTGCCACCAGTTGACTTAGGAAGTTACTACTGCAGGGGACTGGAGAAGAAGGTTTGAGGAATTGCGCCAAATATAAAGTTTTCACATAACTTACTTATTTAAGGAAAAAAATAGGAGGCATTACTTTTTGACCTAGCCTCGTATATGTTGTCATATATATACTTGACAGGGACTGCATCAAAACTTATTTGATCACCAAACCTTTTCTCCTAATCATACAGTTTCAACTTCATATGGGGTTAGCGGTTTATAAAAGTTCTTAACACTTTAGTCGTCCCGTCAAGTAGTTTTGTAATAACTTTAAGCAGTTTATCAAAGCAGCGATATATTTAGTTGAAGTGCATGGCTACCTGTGATTAGTTTCCACAGCCAAACATGAAGTTTAACATAGGTTTACGTTGGACCAAGAACAGTGTTGTGATGAAGTACACTTCAGTGACGAAAACTGCGTGAGACAATGTATCCTAATTGCAGCGTTGAGCAGACTGAGGATGATCTAACTTGTGTGGCGACTATTAATCAGTGCGGAATGTAGTGGTCCACCCATTTGTTCATTACGTTAACATTCCCAGACAACTTGCAATACATCAGTCGTGCAGATGATGGAATGTACAACACAACTCTATTTACAGATTTAACCTTAAGGTGTCCGTAGTGAAAACACGCACCCACAAAGGCGGGCTAGTTCCGCAGTAATAATTTGCAACGTATCTACAAATATAACAATTTGTAGCTTAAAACTTCACTTATAACAAAAGGTGATATTTTACGTATAAACTGTCCGGGATCGCGATTTCATGTAAAACTTTTCCACATCTTCATCCGGAAGCAACAACGGCAAGAACTGGAAGAGATAAAAGTAAAAGTAAAGCTGTAATATCTACAGATCAAACAAAAAGTGGCACTTGTGTTTGGTTTATGTAAATGGAATTTATTAGTCTGCTATGTATAGAAGAGTTAGAGGCTATGCATTGTTAATATTAAATTGATTACTTTAAATTTTTTAATTTTAAAAAGAGATAACTGTAGCCATCGTTACGAGCGCTAGATGTTAATATGTTCTTGTTAGTATTACCAAACTTTGAAAATAAAACAAATTTAAAAACAGAATCGACTGCCAGTATTTCAGAATTTATTACGCAATGTTTGTATTAACATATCATTGTTTTGTACGCATTGGTAGAATGCTTTCATCCCCACGTAATATTACCGCAGGTGTCCCACAGGATTCTATCCTCGCCCCGACTCTATTTAATATATACATTTCTGATATTCCTGACTTAGCTCCGACTTCTTTAGCTCTTTACGCTGATGACACAGTACTATATTATTCTCATGTTAATCTCCGGCACGCACAACAAGTAGTACAGCTCTCTTTAGATCGCCTAACTCATTGGTTCAGCACTTGGCGGATCTCTTTAAACCCTTAGAAAACCGAGGGCTAAAATCTTCACTCTTGGCCGATATACTCCGCTTACTCCGTTGCGTCTCTACAGGAACAATGTCCCTTGGCTCCCCACTACATCTCCCGTTAAATACCTTGGAGTGCTTTTGGACACTCGACTGACCTGGCGTGCTCATATCGATCGTCTTATATCACTGGCCTCCGGGCGACTTTCAAAACTCTCACCTTTGTTGCATCGCCGTTCCAGCCTCGGCCTAGTCTTCACTGTTGCTCTACAAATCACTCTTTCATCCATTTATTACATATGCCTGCCAAGTGTGGGGGGTGGCCCGCACACACATGTCATCTGCGTCGTCTACAGGTAATACAGAATCGCTTCATGCGCATCGCTACCAACGCTCCATGTTTCATCCGTAATCTGCAGCTCCATCACGAACTAGGACTGTTAACTCTTCACGACTACATTCGCAGGATCGCCCGTCGTTTCTTTTCCACGCTGCAAGAAGTTCCAGGAGCTGTGCATTATAACATCGGCGTCCGCACGCGCCAGCCCCCACGCTTGAAGAGGAGACTACCACAGGACCTGCTTCTAAGTGATTCATCTGATTCGAGTGATTCTAGTGCTTGATGTCTGTCTTACATCTTCAATATTGACATAATTTCTCAGAGTGTATTATTGGAGTTCTAACTTAATGTAGTTAGGGGGCGGCCTGTTAGACTACCCCTGAGTGTTATTGTTCTTTTTGTACTTTTACCTTCTTTTCACTCTGATCTGTAAAGCATTGTACTGCTGATCGATCAATAAAAATTATAAGAAATATCATTGTTGTGTCTGAATAATGAAGTACTAGTTTTAATATTTAATGCAGACTTACCGGTCGGTCCTTGTAAACCCTCCACTTCAAATAACCCCACAAGAAAACGTTTAAGGGTTTCGGATCATGAGATCTTAGTGGCCATTAAATACTTCCTCTTCTGCAAATCCATCTTCCTGGAAATTCATGATTTACGTAACTCATCACCTGCCTACCATAATGTACTGGGGAGTAGATAAATGTGGGTTTTCTTCCAGTGATATACAACACAAAGTGCTTTATCATCATCTGTAACTCGTTTTGGCCTTCCAGACTTTGCCTTTCTTTCAAATCTTCCAGTTTCATTGACTTTTTTCAAAATTATGCTTACCATAGAATGACTAATCCTTCGTTCTGGATGCATTTCATTAAAGAAGACACAAAATTCTTATTGGATCCTCCTATCACCATATCCGTTCATTATTAGTATATCAGTTCGTTGTCTTTCTGTAAGTTATGCCATGACTAAAGAAAGATTTTGAAAGATTTTGCAATGAAGTAAGCATTGTTGTCCCTATTAGTTTATCTTTTATCTGTATTTGTTCAATCCAAAGCCACATATTGAATTAGCCTACTGTATTGTTTAATTCTAAACCTACTCAGTTTGGAGTAATGATGTGTTTTGTTTTGCTAGTACAAATGAAGTTAGGTTCTAATAAATATAAATTGCTGTTCGAAAGGATATTTGTACGTTCTGAGGTTTTAGGATTGGAGGAGTCCTTTTTACAAATTATTAATGTGAGGGCATGTTGATACCTTATAGCTTTTTTTAAAAAAAATTCCTGATCAAGAACCTCTTCTATATAATACATTGAGACGCTACCACCAAGCTATAGAGGTGGACATTTCTTTCATTACATCACAATGCTGGCCCATGAAGTGTAGTTACTAGGCCAGTGATTGTTGAGTTTCAAATTCTATGCTCTAATGTATATGCATATACTATTCAAATGTAATATTTGTCATACCTGATAAGTCATTGGCTAACCGCGGAATTGCAGAAATGAGGTTATAAAACCGATACAGGCTCCTGCGGCTTTAACAGTGGGAAAACTGAACCAAAATATATTTAACTTTGTGGTATCACACATGGGAATGTGTAACACATAGCCACAATAGTAAACAAAAACAGTGTACCCAACAGCTATGTGTGTGCAGTGACACTTTTGACATTTGTGCAGTCATATTCATTTAAATTTGCTCTTTAGCTTGGTAAATGTTTAACATTTTAGGGACATAATACTTGAGCATGTTTAAATACATCATTAGCTATGAATTTTCAATGATTCACAAAAGGCATCGTAAAGGCTGCACCATTTTTAGGTTATAATGATAAAATGTAATTCATACAAGACTCTATGTATGCAAGGTATATCGTCTGTTTCTTTACAGCTTTGTTCTCTCTGCTTTACTTTGAACAGCTTATTTGTTGAAGGAGAGCTAAATTCAATTTTCTGATGCTCTACTTCAGTATTAATAATATGGTTGACCACTTAAAAAGTGGTAATAAGTAACAAATGTATTCCGTAAAAATATATAATGGATTTGGAAACACAAACCTACATCGTTTAAAATTGTTTCCAGAACTTTAGCTAGTTTGAGACAATAGTTCGCAAATTTAGCAGATTCTGCTGAAGCGTGGTGCGAATTGTAGGTTCGCCATCAGGGGTGGTTCCTCCATAAGGTTGCAGGTTTGAGCTACACCCACTGATTCTGAATATACAACAGGTGCATTTTGCACATTAAAGCTGTACTTGTTTGCATTGTTTTATATACAAACATGTTTCAATTTCGCTTATCGTCTGTAGCTGCCCAAGACCGCAGAAGTCGAAATAAACAGTGATTAGCTGTAGGAGCCGCTAGGTTTGCAGCGAATTGTTAACCTAAGATTTCGCCCAAATGTAGGCTCTCTGAGGGGGTTGCGAGTAGGTGAAGGGATGGGAGTGGCTTCTTATACATTGCTTAAATGGAGGTTTATAAACCTAGCTCCTCCTACTCTTAGCAACGGCTATAGCGCGTGACCTTCAGGCTTAGCTACTCTGTGCTCTGCTTTTCGAACACAGGGAGAATTTAATTAAATGCATGGAGGTCATTCAGAAGAGAGCTCTGTTAAACGACAACGCCACACTTGTTCAGGCTTCTGGGTTTATGGCCACTTTGAAAGATTATAATTTTGTATTCTGGCTGTCTTTCTTCTACAAGATTATGCCACATGTGGACATTTTGTACAATCAGCTGCAGAAACTAGACTGCAATGCAACATTTGCCATCGCCCAGCTAGACGCATTTAAAAGGGAAGTGCAAAAGGTAAGAAATAGCGTGGATATCGAGGAACACGAAGAAACTGCAATTAAGAGGAGAAGAACAGAAGATCATGATGTGAAAAGAAGAGAAGCTGTTGAAATATGTGACATCTTAGAGAAGCAAAGGACAGATTTAGCTTCACGGGGCATCTGGTAGCCTCAACTTTGTTTCATCAAGGAAATTTCTAAGACATTTCCAGAGGATTCCCTTAGAGAAACAATAAGGTTCTATCCTTTTATCATTGGAACAAAAATTCGTAGAGAACTGACTGTAATTTACAGTCGAGAGGAATTTCGTTGAATGTCCGGCGCTTTGTGCTTGATGGACTTCATTAAGGAAAACAATTTATGTACTACATTCAGCGAATATGTCAAACTCCTCCGAGTACTGTTAACTATGCCAATGTCTACCGCTGAAGCAGAATGCTGTTTCTCAACTTTAAAAAGAACAAAAACTTTCCTTAGGAACACAATGTCACAGGACCGATTGTCAGCATTAGCAATGCTTTCAATTGAGAGAGAGTTTGTTATGAAGATCAGCGACTTCAACGCAAAAGTTATCGATAGATTCGCCAGGTCTAAGGAGAGTAGAGCAGAGAATCTGTATAAATAGGTGAGTCATTACTACTCTGTGTTTTATTTTTCATTTGTGCACCACCAATAATTTAACCCACCAGCCGCCACTGTTCGCCATAACACCTGGTTGTTAATAATTCAGTAACAGATATACAGGATACTAGTAAATACACCGAAATAATTTCAGCGATGGTAGACGTGACTAATATAAGCAAGTTAAGGTAGGCAATGCATGGTCTGTGGCTAAACATAACCTAGTTGGCATCAGATGCGGATAATTTGGTATTTAAAAAAGATGGATGAAATTATTGGATTACAGTGTCTATTATAGGTTGAACTGCTATGTTACCTCCGTTATCTGATCTTTACCTTACATTTAGCTATACAATTCAATGGTCAATAATGATTCGTAAGTACTTTGTTTAGGAATACTGACTTATATTAGGAGAGTTACATTTATTCTACACTGTTTCTTGTGGTCATCGTTCAGCGTTTAGTCGCTTCAAAATATGCTTCCCATGTAAACATCCTGATGCAGTAAATATTATAACAACAATCCATACCAGTATCACATTTAAAGGAAGAAAATAATTACAAAACTTACCAAAATTTACGAGCAGAGAGAACAGCTCACTTTCAGCTTTTACGTAAGCATTCCCTGCAGACAAAGAATAAAAATTCTCCATTAGTGATTGCTATACAACTAAGGCTTCTACTATATGGCAAAGCGGGGGGGGGGGGGGGGCATGTCAGAAAATATGCGGAGAACGAGTTGTTTACGCAAGCCTATCGCACAGTGTATGTGCACAATCACGTGTCATATATCAACACGCGACAGAAATCATATATAACGTGATTGAATCTTCTGAAAAACAGAAAAAAGAATGAATCAAAATCGCTTTGTATCAAGGGCGGCCGTAATGGTAATTTACATTTGTGTACAATATAATTAAATGGCTAACCATTCATAAAAGACACACAACCCTATATTTGTGTCTCATTACTTACTATATGTCAGGTTTATACTAATATTTCGCTCTGCTAGTGAACAAGATAACAAGCGAATGCAGCGCTCATCAGTGAAGATCAATAACCTCAACGCTCTGCCATGTAGTATGTATTTTTTATATAAAATAAGAGTAATTCTAATAAGCTACAAATCAAATTATCATTGGAGTAGAAGGGAAGTATGTCATTCATTTAATATCTGGAGAGAGTATACGGGTTGGAAATCAAAACTTCTAAGTTTGTACCTCTTAATTTCAAGGAAGTGTTTTGTAATAACAAATAAAATATTTATCAGAATTATCATGTTAAAGTCCTATAATTCAATGGTTTTTGTGAGTTGACTTCTAAATGAGGCTGCGTGTCGAAACGTAAAATCAAAATAAAATCTTTTTAATCTATATATAAATATATAATCATCATCATCATAATCAGCTTTTCAGGGTTTAAGCGATCAATGCCCGGTCCGGTCTCATAAATTTTAAATTAAAAGTGTTGTATGCATCTTTTTCTTGGTCTACCAATATCTCTTCTACCTAATGCTTTGTAATCTAAAACTAATTCTTGAATGCGGCTATCATTGATGCTGTCATGTTCCTTCCAGTTATTTCTATATTGTTTTATTCAGTCTATTAACTTAAAAATATTCAATTCTTTTCGAATGTCCTCACTTCCTTGCTTATCTACAAGTTTATAACCCGCTATATTTCTTAAAAACTTCATTTCCGCTGTTTCAATCATTTTTTCTTCCTTATTTTGTTAAAATCCAAAATTCAGTACCATATAATAATATAGGAACTGTCATTACTTTATAAAACTTTAGTCTCTCTTCTCGTATTTTTAAGGTTCTCTTTATGGTGCCACATGTACCATTAAATTTGTTGATTTTATTTAAAATGTCACAATTTTTAAAATAAAAGATATTGCAACCAAGATAATTAAAGCAGTTGACTTGTTCAACGGGTTTTCCTTCTAATAATATTTCGGTTCTTACGGTATTGTATCCCTGGAAGACTAAATCTTTAGTTTTGTTTATAAGCATTGTTATAAACTATATTGACAGACAGTGTTATTTAAGATATGGAACGCTTTTTGTAGGCCATTTTCTGAGCTAGATATGGGAGCTTGATCGTCTGCAATTAATAAAGTATTTTAATATCTACACTCCTGGAAATTGAAATAAGAACACCGTGAATTCATTGTCCCAGGAAGGGGAAACTTTATTGACACATTCCTGGGGTCAGATACATTACATGATCACACTGACAGAACCATAGGCACATAGACACAGGCAACAGAGCATGCACAATGTCGGCACTAGTACCGTGTATATCCACCTTTCGCAGCAATGCAGGCTGCTATTCTCCCATGGAGACGATCGTAGAGATGCTGGATGTAGTCCTGTGGAACAGCTTGCCATGCCATTTCCAGCTGGCGCCTCAGTTGGACCAGCGTTCGTGCTGGACATGCAGACCGCGTGAGACGACGTTTCATCCAGTCCCAAACATGCTCAATGGGAAACAGATCCGGAGATCTTGCTGGCCAGGGTAGTTGACTTACACCTTCTACAGCACGTTGGGTGGCACGGGATACATGCGGACGTGCATTGTCCTGTTGGAACAGCAAGTTCCCTTGCGGGTCTAGGAATGGTAGAACGATGGGTTCGATGACGGTTTGGATGCACCGTGCACTATTCAGTGTCCCCTCAACGATCACCAGAGCTGTACGGCCAGTGTAGGAGATCGCTCCTCACACCATGATGCCGGGTGTTGACCCTGTGTGCCTCCGTCGTATGCAGTCCTGATTGTGGCACATAGACACAGGCAACAGAGCATGCACAATGTCGGCACTAGTACCGTGTATATCCACCTTTCGCAGCAATGCAGGCTGCTATTCTCCCATGGAGACGATCGTAGAGATGCTGGATGTAGTCCTGTGGAACAGCTTGCCATGCCATTTCCAGCTGGCGCCTCAGTTGGACCAGCGTTCGTGCTGGACATGCAGACCGCGTGAGACGACGTTTCATCCAGTCCCAAATATGCTCAATGGGGGGCAGATCCGGAGATCTTGCTGGCCAGGGTAGTTGACTTACACCTTCTACAGCACGTTGGGTGGCACGGGATACATGCGGACGTGCATTGTCCTGTTGGAACAGCAAGTTCCCTTGCGGGTCTAGGAATGGTAGAACGATGGGTTCGATGACGGTTTGGATGCACCGTGCACTATTCAGTGTCCCCTCAACGATCACCAGAGCTGTACGGCCAGTGTAGGAGATCGCTCCTCACACCATGATGCCGGGTGTTGACCCTGTGTGCCTCCGTCGTATGCAGTCCTGATTGTGGCGCTCCCCTGCACGGCACCAAACACGCATAAGACCATCATTGGCACCAAGGCAGTAGCGACTCTCATCGCTGAAGACGACACGTCTCTATTCGTCCCTCCATTCACGCCTGTCGCGACACCACTGGAGGCGGGCTGCACG